>MAYD01486151.1:0-10644 GCA_001909325.1 Ruellia speciosa
ATTTTGAATTAAAAAAAAAAGATAAAGATAAATAAAACACTGGAATAACCTATATTGCTAAGCTTATTAAAAATAAATTAAATAGTGTTTTGTCTAATATCCAAATGTTATTAAATTTAAAAAGAATTGGAAAAAAATAAAATAAAATAGGGTAGTCTAAAACTCTATGTGCAAGTAATATGTTTTTGATTTATAAATTAAAAGAGGAACTGAAAAACTAATTTAAAAGTTGAAAAAGTTAAAAAAAAAATTTGAAAAGTCAAAATTGTTATGGTAAAAGAATAGTGGTAATTGTCCCACTTTCTTATAATATAGTAAGGTATATGAATATATACATATTAAATTTAATGTAATTAAGTTTCTTCATTCCTGTTTAATACTTCATTACAATTAACTACATGCATATAGCAGATATGCAACACAAACTAGACTATTAACTACCAACTATGGCAGGTTTTAAATCTGAAATCTTTTGATACCTAACACATCAACTTTACCACTTAGTTATCACGTCATTGGTTGTGCATTCCTAATGTTGTGTGGGACTAATTTGATGTTGTGATTATTGGTATACATTAATTTGATGTACTCAATATCCCTTATACTTTCTTTGTATCATATTATTTGTTTTTAGTCAGAGAATGCCATAGGTAATTAATAAGGAGTTGCACGTCCGCGCTAAAAGTAATCCTTGCAGGATCGCTAAACCATTCAACATCAGTTCCAAAAGGGTTCGCTCATGCTGGAGGGGCATCCCCACTTAGTGATCGGTCCGCTAGTTCACGCAAATCCGATCATTTGGGCATGTTTTAAAAAAAAGTTGGTAAAGTAGAAATACCTCAAAATCAATCATTAATATCTATATATATATATATATATATATACACACACACTTTATGAATAAGAAAGAATATGTGAGTGCAAATTGGAATATGTGAAGACAAATAATTTAGAATAAAAAACTTTTTCTAGAAAGACAAATAAAGTGGAATGAAGAAAATTTTCATTTTTATAAAACTACGTATAACTTAAACCCTATTCAGGTATATAGACAGTTTGTTGATTCATTTTGAATTCAGTTAATAAAAATTCCCTTGATCGAGTGCTTCAAATGTTTGCGTCAAATGCTATGCTCGAATTTGAGATAATAAAACTACTCCTTCAGCTCAAAATAAAAATAAAAAATAAAAATATCCCTTACCAAAACAATTAAAATAATTTATTTGGTAAAGTTTAGTGATATTTTATAGTCATTGAGAAAAAAATTTAGTGAATGCAGAAAATTGCTTTGAAAGAGATTTACCATGTAGTGTCCTCTTGTACTTTGAGAGGTTAATCTTGGGTCTCAAAAAGTTTGGAAATACTTGATTAATACAAAAAAAAAAATACTATAACTAAGATTTAAACAAGTCTGAATACTAAAACATATTAAAATACTATAACTAAGATTCAAACAAGTCTGAATACTAAAACATATTTGAAAACTGCTATCCAAACACCCTTAAAGTGATGGTGTTGGTTGTATTTTTGTAATATTATTGTTTTACATTTTCATGAAAAATATATTTCACTTTTACATATTAATTTTTCAATTTTCTTCTCTTTGTTATTTACTGATCAATCGTTAGTCATTTACTAACGAAAACATAAAATAAAAACGTTGTAAAATTGCAACCAAATATGAATGTATATTAAATATGGACAGAGCAGTTTGTGAGTTGATGGGTCCAAAATCAGTACATAGATGGTAATTTTAGTGAGGAGTGAAGGGAAAATTGTGGGATTTGGAGATGCTCATCTTCACCATCTAACAATGAAATAAATGGAAAGTTATATAGTATAGAGAGAAGAGAGGTAAGAGGTTATTATCAAAATAATTAACAAAGTTATATATATAGCCTGTAATGCCCCCCCAACTTTGAAATGTTTCCAATCTTGTAAAAGATATCCTAAAATAATTAACAGGATCCCACACCACAAGACACCATGAGAAAGATGCATTCCATTAGACTAGCAAACAAAATGGCCATCAATAATTTACTGTTCCAAATTGCCACATCTTGCATATCATTTATCTTATGCCAAAAGATAAGGATATTCCAACACCTACAAATCTCTGAGGGATCAAATTTCAAATGCTAAACAAGTAGCCACTAACACTTTCACCCCCACTATACAATATATCAAAAGAATTTATTGTTAATTATTATTCAACATAACTAGGATGACAACGAGTACTCACACCCATGAGGTGAGTGGTGCCGGGGAGGGAGGGGCTATAATTGGCGACTGGTTGGGGAGGTTCCGTAACCCTAAGCATTGCCCTGCTTCGAGTGTGGAAACGAGATAAGATATAGGGAATAAGGGGATGATTTCATTTTTTATCAAGACATACATGGCTTACAAATTTCAGACGAGAAATTAAATTGTGAGCAGGACCACATTTCATTTGTATGCACAAGTTGATACCAAATATTTTATAAAAAGCCAGACAAACAATAGACACTAACACAAATATAGAAATCCCATGATGCATAATGTATACACACATGGTTGTTTTAAAAATAATTGCAACTTTGTAGGAGAAGAAGACCAATGTAAAGGACAAGACAAGTGGATAAATATACCAAACATTCAACACAAGTTGCAACTTGCCACTTGCCACTTACCTAAATGCTTGTAATGTTCCTTGGGCTTATCCTTCAAGTTTGCCTTGTGCTACAGAATTCCCATAAACCTAGTGCTCCTGGCCTTGAATCTAACCAATAAGTCAGCAAGAATAAATTAAATTATGACATGATGGTAGAGGATTGCATATATTAATTAATACATAATAGAAAACAGCAAAACAATAAATCAAGAGGAAGGTTAAAAAGGTATTATTCTGGATTAATCCAAGATTCAGTCTTCCCTTCTTGGAGCTTCGTACAATGTTGATCCTAAGCAAGTTCATTACCGTGTTGACTTCAATACTTTGTTATACCCAAATGGTTTTGAATAGAAACAAGTACCTGTGCATAAGTTCTTGCTAATCCTAATTCTCGACACAGTTAGTGGGATTCTAATTTTGGCATTGCATCATTTTTGGGATTTCTACACTCCCCTCAAGTTGGATTGTGTATGTTGATTCAATCCTACTTGCACAAGTACTCATCTATTATCATTGAAGTAGTTGCTAGTAAAGATGTCGGCAATTTGTTCTTCAGTGGGGGGAAGATAGGTCATGCAAATAACTTCATCAAAGCTTTGTCCTAGATGAAATGTATATCTAGTTCCACATGCTTTGTTCGATCATGCTGGATTGGGGATTGGATTGTCTGACACGTCGATGGCAACTTTATTTTCGTAATAGTGTTCGCTGTGTTGGGTTCCATCAATCTGTATATCTTCTAACAACATTATTTTTAATCCAAAATTCTTCATATGTTCCTTGCTGACACGACATTTTGCAGCTTATTGTCCCAGGTAACACGTAACATAATTACCCACACAAAGGTACAATAGTCAGTAGTAGACCGTCGATCTTTTTGTGTCTTGACATAAAATCCCAATCAGCATCAATAAAATGCCTCTAGTTCTCCACTTGAAGAATCCTTTTTCTTGAGCCTTCAAAATATTGGAGAATCCTGTATACAGCCTCAGGATGAGTTTCCTGCACTCAGTGCACTTGTCGACTAATAGTAGTGACCACAAATGCAATGTCAGTTCTAATGTATGACAGACAGATCGACTTTCCAACCAATCTTTTCTGTTTACTCCTAACTACTCCTATTTACTGGATTTCCATGTTCTTTAGGTATATTTCAAGGTTCAATAGGTGTGATACTTGGCTTAAACTCGAACATACCAGTGTTAGTTAGAATATTGAGTACATATTGCCTCTATGAGTCACTGATCCTTCTTTGATCTAGCAACTTGTATCCCCAAGAAATATATGCAATTCTTCCAATTATTGAACTTTAAACTCTAGCTAGAGCTTTCTCCAGTCTTGGTATCTTAACCAAAGTATCTCAAGTTACATTAATACCATCCATGAGTACAAAAAAATTGTCTTTGTATCATCCTTAGAGTGAAGGTACAAAGTATGATCTGATTACCTTTGCTGGTACCTTCTGAGGGAAATGAAGAGAAAGAAAGGATGGAATATCTTTTCATCAATTTGGAATTAGATATATAGGGAAAATAAGGGAAATGGGAGGAAGGTAGGTTTCCTCATCTCAATGGAGCTTTAACTCTTTTAGTCTAAAAACGAAGGAATGCACACACTCTCTGCTTTCCTTTTCCGTTAGTTATTCTCAAATAAAGGCTTAGCTGTGTTGCCATGAATTCTACTACTATAGGAAGGCATACTTAATTGTCCGATTCATGTAGAGGCTGATCTACATTGGCAACCAATGAAAGGAGGATCTGAAATGTGTTCACTTTGCCACTGGGGCAAATGTCTCCGTTTAGAATCAATGTCATAGGTATGGGGCAAATGTCTCCGTTTAGAATCAATGTCATAGGTATGGGCCATCCTTTTTGCTCCTAGGCAAGCTTTAGTTCCATTAATTCACCAGCATTTCACTTCAGTGTAAAAACCCATCTGTCTCAGGCTTATCATCCCCAAGTTCCATTCATTCCTCCATGACTGCGTTTCTCCATTTTGGAGTGTCTTAAACTTCATGTAGATCCTTTCTATTTCTGTCACTATCAAGGTTAGAGATAAATGAGCCACTTTGAGTAAATATGCATCTCCTCATCGTGATTGCCATTGGAAATAGATGATCAGTATTTGGGACTAGTTCATGAGTATTGAGGATCGGTTTCAGGCGGAGACTTCAAAAACTGGTTCATACTGCCTGGATCAAATTCTAGAAACTGAACTTCACTCGAACACACTCTCTAAAGAGAGGTTTTAAACATGGAGTGCTCTCAAAGAAAATTACATCAACGCTGACATATAGTGATATGAATACCACTAAGGATAAAATAACAAGGACTAAAGTTAAACTCATAAAATTGGAGACAAAATAAATGAACAGACAAGTGGTCTGGAGTAAGGCAAGAGATAAAGCTTTCTAAAAGACAAAATGGAGATTTCATCATTCTCTAGCTCTGTGGTTTCTCGTTTCATTTCATACTCTGATGAATTAGAAAGACATTCTTCAAGGGTGCACATGGATTGCCATATTAAGAAATCCTTTGTGCTTGTTTGTATTGATTGAAAGCTCAAATGCACATTCTTCATCAAAGTGGAGATAAAGATTACTGTCCACCACAATGGTAATTCAACACCAATAAATGATTGACATAGACAGGGTCAAGCAAAATGAATTCCATGGATAAAATTATGAACAAGGACACGGGGCCAGAGTAATCAATAGAATCTTCTTGACATAGAAAATTGTGGTAATGGAAAAATGTTGCTTAATTGCTAAATATTTCCAGTGTCGGGGTAAGACACAGCAGTTCAACTATACACTCAACAATGCTCAATTCGAAATGCCAACTTGGCTAATGCTGTTAGCTATCAATTATAGAGGGAACAATGGTATCTGCATAAACATGCAATGATGCTGAAAAATTGGTACATCAATTTCACTTAATGCAGTATTCTCAAAAGCAACATTATTTAAACGTAGGACTGCAGCCAACACAGCTGTGCCAGATATGGCCCAAATTATTGAAATGCTTCGTGGTCTATAGTTTGGGTGTATAGTTCGCCATATTTCTTCCACAACATTGGTTGGATTGGACATGTTCGCCCACCTCCTACATGGATAATAATATCAGTGAGAACAGCTCACTGATGTAACATAACGATTGAGTGCAAAAATATTGCATTTAGGAGGGTAAGATATAGAAAAAATGCAACGGGTGCATTTCGATGCCAAACACTTCAGTTTCTGCCGTTGTGTCAAATTATAATTGCATGAATCGGTTGAGATACCATAGTGGATGAGGTGAAGCTTTTTGCAATATTGAGTAATATAATGCAAAGAGAGTCTCCAAATAATCAGAAATCATTGACAAGAAAAAATGGATAAATGTAATCTTAAATCACTACCATTTGATCAAAAAACCAATTGAAGCATAACACAAAACTGTGTAAATAACAACTTACACAACAGTGGTTGTTGGCAAACAACCTTCGATATTTATACAAATTTGTTGTTTTATACAAAACCCTTTATTATTTATAGAAAGGCACTTTGTGTTTTGTTTAAACAACAAATTCCTTTCTTTGTTTACACAAAGAGTGCAACAAAAGTGAAAGCTAACATGATGCGAGCTTTTTCTGAGCTAGCACACTATCCCATTTGCATCAGAGACATTGAGGTTATGTATAGAAGATGAACAAACTAGGAAGGCTGGAATGAGCGAACAGAATGGTCTACTAATGGCAGATGCAAATCATGTTTCTATGGGATTTCTAGAATAGATGAATTCTTAATGTTACAATGCATGTATCCTTGAAAGAAAAGAAATGTAATGGTAATTCAATCTAATATTATCAAGAATTTGAGAATGAAGGGTGAAAAGAACAATAGCCTAACAGAAAGTTCCTGGGGTCATCCATTTCGGTGAGTTGCTTGTAATGTCATTTCAGTATCAAAATTAAGTATGCCTGTGTGACCTGCATTGCAGACATAAACAACATATTAATTGATGGAGAAGGATAAACATATTAATTCCAGATGAAATACGATACAGTTCAGGGAGGAACAAATGGAATGAAGAAATCCTGGTCATTATACTCCCCTAACAGACTTTCAAATACCTAGGAAAGGATCGCAACGATCAAGAATTTTCTTAGACAAATTGCAAAAAAACTCTTTAATATCTGAGGGATAAATCAAATGAAATCCAGTTGCCCATTTGGTTAACCCCTTAGATGCCAGAGCTATGAAACTGGATGACAAAAGAACTCTATTTCAAACTGACACTCAATAACAAGGGCGTCTTCACTTGTGGCAAAAAAATCCTTCATTCCTTCCAAAGGTTAAGTGCAGCTCTTTTAACAATTGAGTATGCTTTGCTTTTTGCACTTCAAATGTGTTGCCAACCTCTTAAGACATCATTTGTGAGTTCTGCCATGGGCACCACTATGTATTGCATTTCTGAAGGTGTTTCTGTTAATTGGAGTTATATATATGATTATAGATATGTTGGTCAGGTTTGCAGCTCCATTAAGATACCAAGATGCCAACCTACCATATCACTGCTTATCTATTGGAAGCTGGGCTTCAACACAGAAAACGAAGCTCGTCACTCACCATCTAGGGACTCAATTTACTAGCAGGATAATGACATTTTCGATGGCCCTAGCCTATTGGCCTGCCTTTGATTGAACACATCTGGAATCTGTTAGTTGCTCCAACATGATTGATCAGTTCAAAGAGAGGATATTGTCTGACCGAGCCGATCAAAAGAAAAAATTACAAAGGCGTTGGCTCAGATCAGCTCCATTCCGAGGATGAAGAAGATTTAGATGATGAAGCACCCAGAGCTCCGCCTTCCCAGTCTGCTACACACTATCTTTATTTTCTCTTTGGCCCACAAGTGAACCAAGGGGATGAACATTATTTTGGCCTTTTTGTTGTGCCGTTTTAGGCTTTTACTGCCTTTGGTATTGCGCTACTACTTTTTATGGGTCTGTTGGTATCTTCTGACTCGTTGAGGGGGAGCAAAATTACATTTTGGAATTCTGTTATATTAAGCTCTGCTTCAACAGTTAATCAACTGTAGTTTTCTTGATTGTATATAATACCATACATTAAAAAAATGTGCATACAGGGAGGCATGGTGGAGAAATTAATAATTATTATTCCGGATTAACTAATGATATGGCTTTATTGTCCTATCTTTCAAGTAGACATGTCCTAAATGCATTATCTGTTACAAAGCCATTATGTTATGTTGCGATCTATATCTTGCATTTGCAGGACATATAGAACAGCCACATGAACCGAAAGTTCCCAAAGATACATTAAAAACAAGAATTTAAATGCAGAATCCATATAAGCCAATACGCTAGGATCTATATCTAAGAAATTTAGATTTGGTTGATTTATCTTAGTTGCACCATTATCACTTTAAAAAATATGCAGAGGGCAATATCAAACCTTGACCATGAATTGTGCTTGCTTCAAGCCCCAACATTTCTGTGCCTTCATCACTCAGAAGTGAAATCCCAGATGAGGTAATGTTGAAAAAGAATCCTATGGATGGAGATATAGAAGATTTTGCAATCTTCATAAACCTTTGTCCTACATGCGGCAACACTTCACAGTTAGCAATCACCTGATAAAAACTGATTAAGCTAATTACTTTGCACTGTCACACAAACAAGAATTGCACAAAATCTATGTACCCTGAACATTCATGTAATATTCCCGTAGGAAGATCCTCCAGCATGCCATGCTTACTAAATTAATATGGAAGCTGGTATTACTCATTCTCTTCTGCTTTCAATTGGACAATCATTGTGCGAGTGACGAGTCACACCACTCTAGAGATCACACTAAATTTTCATCTACATAAGGATAACTCTGATAGAAAATAAATCCAGCTCCAAGTAAAATATTGCATGGATATGTTTAACTAATAGCTATTTGGAATGATGGTTCAATTCCAAGCCTCTAAACTGGTAGTAAGTAATAAATTGTAACATAATTTGACTTCTCAGTATATTTTTCTGCCATATGGGTCAAAGTAAAGCCAGGTCTTTTGGATGTTCAATTGCCTGTCGATGTCATAGAACATGAATGTCATTTTCTTCCCCAATTTTGCAAAGCACACAAAGCAAAATTCATCATATTTAAAAGGCGAAAAAGGACTTCTGGAAATTTCATCACTCCAAAGAATGCACATCAATAACTTTATGCTTTTGTATCCTTGGACGCATATTAACAGAAAATAATTTCATTTTATTCAAGTTTTCTATGATCTTGTCCTTCACAGATGAAATAACATCAAGAGACTATAAAATGCATATGTAAGCAGTAATATCAGTGCATACCTTACTATCAAAACAGGAAAAAGATAAATGACATACAGAAACCAATTAAAGCTCATTTTCAAAATGTCCGCATTTCTACAATAACAGAACCAAAATTTTAAACATATTGATATCATGGTATGAGGAAACATCACCTGATCTGTATTCCAGCACAAGACGAATGCTAACAGCATGAGACCAATTAATCCCTAGAGCAGCAACAAGATGAGAATCAAGTTTTGAAGGATCCTCTACGGTTTCATCTCTGCACTGCACTGCACCACAATTCACCATCAGGATTTACCACTAGGCATTGTCCAAAGGAAGGCTATTTTTCAGTTTTCATGTTTTCTTAATAATGGTTCATTTAGTCCAATAATTCATTAGCCTAATATTTCTAGTGTCCTTCCAGATGGGTAAATGATTTCTTTTGCAAAATGTGGTTCCCTTTTTTAGCAGTTAATGCATGCAATGACATCTTTCAAAATTGGAAATAACTGGCAGAATGTACACCAAATTTTAAAGGGGAGGTTGCAATTATCCCTCTACACAAACATATAAGCAGATAAATGTTACTCAATTTGAATGGTTGAAGCTATTAGTCGGCCGAGATTTGACACTATGCTGCCAGGCCCGGCCCTTAGCAGGAGCAGCCTGGCCTGTTGCTCAGGGCCCCACTTTTTGGGGGCCCACTTAAATTTAAAAAAAAAAAATTAAAAAATCTGTAAATTAAAAAAAAAAATTAAAAAATCTGAAAATATTAAAAAAATCTAAAAAAAATTAATTTGTTTCCTATTTCCCAAGATTTTTGTCTTCAACCGTTCTTCTTCCCAAAATTTGTTGATACTATTTATGTTAAGTTATAAAAAATGCAAGTTATTCGGTGAATCTTTTATCAAATAAATGTTTCATAAATTATATTTGATTTTTTGTCTTGAAATTTATAAAATATTTTGTAAATGAATTATTTATAAAATACTCCTCCATTATTTAGGGGCCCATTTTTTTTTTTTTGCTCCGGACCCCCAAAAAGGTCGGGACGGCCCTGTATGCTGCACAGGGATAGTATCTTTTTTACACATTTATCATGAAAACAATTAAAAATACTATAAATAAAAATCAATTAAACCAAACATAGAGCTACAATAATTAATAGATGGTACCTTGGAATAAATATTGGGAAGCTTCATCACGGCCCTGAGATCTTACTTGATTAGTCACCACTACTGGGATTCGTGAAAATTCTGCTAGTGATCTGAACGTTATAATGACACACTATTTATAGATTCAAAGAGTAACAAAAATGAATTAAATTAATTAAGTTTATAAAAAGCCTCACTTTATAAATGAAATATGCCAACCTAATGGGTGGTGGTGCCTAGGAAGTCCATGTTCATATTCTCTGCAATGGAACGTGTTATTTTTCAAAGTGATGAGAATCATAAGAAAATACTTGTTCAAAACAATGAATCATATGTTGAGTAAAAAAAAACCATTAAACTTTAAAAAATTATTATATATTTATTTCTAGCTTTCCAGTTAACAATGGTAAAATAGAGCTAGGATATTATTACAATGATATAAAGGAAATAGAATAAAATCAAAACTAAAATATTACCCTACCATAAGTGTAACCTAGGAAAAAAATGGATACAGTAAAT
>MAYD01486152.1:0-11468 GCA_001909325.1 Ruellia speciosa
ACCATAAGTGTAACCTAGGAAAAAAATGGATACAGTAAATCCTAAAAACATTAATAAATATTGTTAAGTATCTTATCCTAAATATCATCCTTCAACAATATTGAAGAGGCAATAACACCAATTGCGCTTTCAAGGTTAATTTGGTTTAGTGATGCCTAAATTCAACATTTTATCTTATAAGTATGCCAAATCAGGATATTTGAACACACAATTACTTCCGAAGATAATATCTATGATTGATGTTAGGCCTTAAGTTCAATTAAAGCAATACACTAGAGGCTACTTACCAGTACACCATAGAAAAACCACATAGCATTGGCTACGTGCTAAAGCCAAGAAAAAGATGTTTGTATGTTGATGTGATATCATTACTTGCATCATGGCATTACAGCACAACATTCACCCGTTTTTCCATTGTACTTAAATGGTGATGGAGATATTGCATAAGAGAGAAATGCAGCGATCAATTATTTATCCAGTGCTCCCCCCCCCCCCCCCCCCCAAAACACACACTTTTCTTCTCTTGTTGTTTATTGTAATAGAGCGGTTCTTTGCTTTCAGATAAGAAGCACCAAAATATCAAAGAAACACATAGTTTAAACTCCTGAATCCTTGTCTTAACATTACTGAAATGAAGAATAAGATATTTTTTTAAAAACAAAAAAAGGGAAAGAGAATTACCCAGATGCAAGAGCTGCCATGCTGTCAATTATAAGCAGTTTCACATGATGTTGGAGGAGCAAAACCTTTATTTGTTGCAAGCTGTGAAGAAATGACCATAAGAGGACTACCAAGTCAGGCTCAAAACAGGCAAAACCTCTTATACCATCCATACAACTATAGTGGAGTAGTGGAATGCAGATAGAATCATGGGTATATCTAGGGACATTGAACAAACAACTAATATACGAATATAATTAGGTCAGATTACTTTTGACAGGGACAATTCCAATTTTACTAAGCAGACTAATCACAAAAGAATGGTATCTGGTGATTTGCACTTTGAAGCACTCTTCTGATCAATTACTAGATTAGAATAGATTGGACAAAATATTGTTCAAATAACCAATAGAAAAACTTAAAAAAAAAAAAAAATTATCTGGCAAATGATACTTAAGGATTGTTACATTATGTCTGGTAAAATGGATTTGAGGTAAGTATCTAAATCTGTACACGATTGAGGGGGAAAATATGTATCTATATTTCTCAATAATGAAAAGAATAATTACAACATCTTTATATAATAGACATATGGACCAAGATAGGATACCAATATATAAATATATAACTCAACATTCCCCCTCAAACGGGAGGGTATACATCATAGGCTCCAAGCTTGTCACTAAGAAACTTAGCATGAGTCCCTTGAGAGACTTGGTGAGAATATCGGCGAGCTGATTATTTGACGAAACATAACTTGTGATGCAACCCCTTTTCTTGAATGAAGTGACAATCAACCTCTGTGTTTCAATTTCTCATGGAACACTGGGTTGGACACAATATGAAGCGCAACATTATTTTGGAGATACATCATCAAATTCCAATTCAGAAAGCAATTGTTTCACCCAAATAAACTCACAATGTCACAAGTGCCATAGAGCGATATTAGCATCAACGCTCGACTGAGCCACAACGTCCTGTTTCTCACTCTTCCAGGATACAAGATTTCCACCAACAAAGACACAATACCCTAAAGTAGATCTTCGATCAAATGGAGAACTTGCATAATCAGCATCTAAATAACCAAGAACCTGAGTATAGCCATTATTGGTATATAACAACCCTCGTCATGGGGATCCTTTGTTATATACTATAAGATCCATACAACTTTCCAATGTACATCACAAAAAGACTGAAGAAACTGACTAACACTCCCAGCAAAAGAAATATCCAGACGAGTGATCGTAAGGTAATTTAACTTACCAAGCAACCTTTGATACCGTTTAGTATTAGGCAACAACCCCCCTTAGTCCGGAAGAAGTTTGGAATTTGGATCCAAAAGGGAGTCAATAGATTTACAGTTGGTCACGCAAGTTTCTTATAAGATATCTAAAGCATATTTTCATTGAGAGAGAACAATATGCTTGATTGTGCAATTTCAATACCAAGGAAATATCTAAGTGGGCCAAGATCCTTAATCTAAAAGTGCGGGAACAAGTACTCCTTCAATTGTTTGATGCCATTTTGATCACAGCTCATGATCACAATATCATCCATATAAATGAGAAAGACATAAACAAGCACTATCATAAGTATGTCGATAAAAGACCGAGTTATCAGATTCACGTCTCATCATGCCAAAACTTTGGAGTTTGGACAACAGTGCTGAATCGACTAAACCAAGCGCGGGGAGATTATTTTAAGCCATAAAAGCAACGAAGCCAACAATCAGTACCAGACTCCCCCTAAGCAACAAAGCCGGCGGTTATTCCATATAAATTTCTTCTTGCAAGTCATCATGAAGAAACACATTCTTGATATCAAGCTATTGTAAAGGCTAAAGGCCAACTATGAATAGTTGCTAAGGCAAGTATTAAGCAAATTGAAGGCATCTCCGCCACGAGAGAGAATGTCTTGGTATAATCTTCACCATATACCTAAGTAAACCCCTTGGAGACAAGACGTGCCTTAAAGCAATCGATCTGACCATTAGAACTCACCTTATTTGCATACCTAACGACAAGCAATCACAGATTTACCTGTCGGTAAGGGAACTAATTCCCAAGTACCATTGGTATGCAAAGCATTCATCTTATCCACCATGATAGATAAGAAAATTGTAAATAAGATGAGGTACGTATGGAACGAGTACCTTCACGAACAACAATAAGGTTATGTTGTCAAATGAGCTAGGGGCATCATTGGAAGATGGGACCGCAAGAAGAAGGAGATAGACGACAAACGTGACTCAACATGAGCAATAGCGTTAGGAGCTTGAGATTGGCAATGATAAACCTCAATGGGCTTCAGTGAGGAGTCAACCGAACCATTGATGAGTCCACCAAAACTATCGATGAATCAGCCAAAACTATGGGTGACGAGCTAGGAAGAGGCAATGCATCCAAACAATACTTTAGTAAGAATATCTTCCAATTGATCACCAAAAGTGACATAACTCGTAAGAATGCATCCCGACAATACTTTCTCCTGAATAAAGTGACAATCGATTTCAATATGTTTCATTTCTAGTGAAACACTGGGTTTGAGGCGATGTGGTCGCTGCTTTATTATCACAGAGAAGTTTCATTGAAGGTATATCAACAACCTTCAACTCTTGAAGCAATTGCCTAACCCAAATGGGCTTAAACGTTGTTAATGCCATTGCGCGATATTACGCTTCAACACTAGAGTAGGCAACTACACTTTGCTTTTTGCTTTTCCAAGAAATAAGATTGCCTCCAACAAACACACGGTAGCCTGATGTGGAACGTCTATCAGCATCCCCAATCAGCATCGGAGTACCCAATAACTTCACAATGAGCATGGTTTTTATATAGCAAACCCTGGCCATGGGACTTTTTAAGATACCGTAGAAATTGGACAACTGCATCCCATGAGACTTACATAGAGACTCAAGAAATTGACTTACCACACTAACTACAAAGGATATGTCTGGTTGTGTAAGCGTTGAATAGTTAAGCTTAACAACAAGCCATCGATATCGCTCATCTGATAAGAGCTTGGAATTTAGATCCATAGGTGAGTTGGCAAGTCTATACCTCATCCTTCCAGTCTCCAAAATATCCAAAAGTTACTTTCGTTGAATAGGTCTAAAACCAACTAGAATTCAATTGAAATCAAAATTTTCGATTTAAATTTTAAAATATCAAAGTTTTAAATTTTAATTTCTGCTTGATTCGGTGAATTTGAAAGGGTTCTACTCACCCCTAGCAGGGGTAGGCGGTGATGGCATGGGACCGGCGGAGAAGGCGCAGTAACGTCCGCATGAATAGTAACCATAGTTTCTAAATTAGGATTTCTAGCTTTTATACCATGTACACAATTGAGGGGGAAAAATATGTTCTCTATATTTCTCAATAATGAAAAGCATGATTATAACATGTATACATAATACAACATCCCTTATGGTCTCACCACCGGAAGAGAAAGAAATTGAGTATTTTATTGATGGATGGAGGGAGAAATAAAATATTTTATTAGTGGATAAGAGAAATAGAGTACTCCCTCCGTCCTGAAATACGTGTCCACTTTGCTTTTTCATGCAAATTAAGAATTCCATAAAAGTACATGTTTACCCCCACAAAAGCTCACTTTTAAAGTTAAGTGCTCCTTCTTATATTTATTTCATAGAGAGGCACTTTAGTAATATCATTAAAAATTATTACTATAATTAGAAATGGGACAAGTAATATTGGACATCTAGAAAAGGAATAATGGACAAGTATATTAGCACAGAAGGAGTATTTATTAGTGGATTGAGAGAGCAATGGAGTGTTATATATGGTAATGGGACATTTATTTCAAAACATACAAATAAGGGAAGTGGGTCATTTATTTCAAAATGGAGGAAGTATAAGAGTTTAGTAAACCCCTTTTCACTTAAATTCTATTCTTATTCCAATTTCAATATTGAACTAAATGCCCTCTTAGTGCATTGTTTCACAGCATAAAAGTTCACAAAATGTGAATGCTAAAAGCAGCTTACAACCACAGTGTCTAGGGGTGGTAATTTTCAACATGACCTAGAAACCGACCCAAAATTAATATTAGAAACTAAAAACCAACCCACTTAGAACCCGATTGACCTGAATCTGACCCAATTGGCCAGTTAATAAAATGATAATTGGCTAATGTTATCCTCCGATCCATCGAACTCACTTACAGCTTCGGTGACCTAAACCCAATTTGCCAATTAATAAAATCATACTTAATGAATGTTATCTTCTCCACTGAAACTGCTAACTCAATGATCCAAATTAATTCATTCTTGACCCAAACCCTAACCCAATTCAATTTTCACGCCGGGATGAAGTGAATATGAAGAGCATATTGAAAAAACACGATTTGTCAAGTTGTCCCAAGCATTTGGGCTTACTCAATGCTGAGTTGCTGGCATTCCTTTTATATGTCATGATGTTTGCTCCGTTCATCATAGATTGAAAATAGGCATTTAATCTATAGTTGGGATATTAGTTCAACTTGATTCTCATTTTAACATAAAACAGTTGATTGCTATGTTGCATCATTCAGAACTCAAACTCATCCATCACTAACTTTATATTTGAAGAATTTATCTAGGTAATGAAGGAAAAACAAACATTCCTCAATTCCATTTTAGTTCCAGGATCAATTATAGAAAAATGATTCAGTAAGAATCCATGCACTTTTGTTACTGAACGGCTAAATCCATCATATCACCATTCTCTCCGTGTTGGTTTATCTATGTATTTATCAGAAAATATACCACCATTGGTAAGTTTACCCCCCAACAGAAAACAGAGCTAAGCGTAACATATACAAATCTTTTCTACCTTTCAGTGAATTCTGATAACGACGCTGGCCGCAAAACTAGAATCCTACCAGCCATCTGCCACCAAAAGAAAAAGAAAATAAACGACAAACTATTTTAGAATATGGCACATTAATGTTTTCCTAAAGAACACAAAAGATGGCACATTAATGCAGATTACGAGGCCAATAGCCATGGAACACTTAAAACTTAAAAGTCTCAAACAAACATAGTAAGTGGCCAGCAACCCTAGCATTTCCCGGAGAACTGCGAAATTGATATGTAATGTACTAATGTCAGATCACAAAATATAAACAGAAATGTAGCAAATATGTCAGACAACTTTTGAACAAGACATGGCCAATATCAAATTTAAGAAATCACTATAATTATATAATGCAAAGTTATTGTCCTCAAAGTTTCATTCAAAGGTGTATGAAAATAAAGAGAAAACACTGTGATAATAAGGAGATTCTGGTCTAATGAATCATCCATAAACCAGAGTGTTTACATTAGATCCAGTAGAACCTGCTGCATCTGATTGATTCAAGATTTGAACAGATCATAAATTTCAAATTTCCTGATTCTTTTTCCTGTTACAAACTGCCCATACATGTATCCGTTGGGATTGAACCCCAAACCTTTACAAAGGAATGTGATAGACCTGCCATTGGGGTTCATCCAACAGGGGCGCATGTATGGGATTGAAGCAGTGTTGGATTATTTATATTCACAAGTCAAAAAAATTAGGTTTGGAAGGAATTCCATCTTTAGAACTCCATGTCATTAGGGAAGTACTGTTATATGGTACTGAAACTTGGTTCCTTAAGGAAAGGAGCCTTTGCTATGGCTAATTTCTTCCAATCAAGGGACTCTTCGTTTAGAAACTAAAAAGGAGCATTTAGCCAAACTCAGAAAAAGAGGAAGTTCTTAATAATATAGTCTAAAGATTTTGTAAAGTGCAGTGGTATTCTTATCATAATTCCACATTCTTCTTGGTTGATTCACATACTGATTTTCATGTTTGACATGAAGACAGGTTCTAAGATCAAGGAGTTTTAACTAAGTGAAACTGATGGAAGATTGTTACCATAGACCACAAATTAGCTAAAAACACTTCAACTAGTTTATTCAAGATTGTTCCAAACTTTCATAAGGGATCTAGCAGTTTGAATTAAAACTTAGTTCTAGGCAAGAATTACAGAATGAGACCCTGAAAATATCTGTAGAATCAATTTGCTGTGTCTCTTCGTAATTTCTGTACTTCAAACCTGTTACCTGTTTAACTGTGCATGTGCCGTGATTATCGTATGACTGAACGAAACAATTTCTGGTACTTGTGGTGGTCATGTAATCCAAGGGGCTTCCCTGATTCTTATTAAAAATTAAAGCATTACAAATTTATTTCTCACTCTCTCATCACCTAGTGTTGATATAAGCCACTCTTTCCCTTCACCCAGAAGCTGAACTAACAATCAGCTGTATATCAGATAAGCATATAGGCACATGAGCACCAATGACATGCTCCTTCAAAAAAGATTATGGTCTGTGGATATGGCTGTAAAGGAAGAAACGTTGGAAGACCAAATATCACAGGGTTAAAACAGAAAAAATGAAAAGCACATGTTAATACCTCTTGCACCAATCCTTCCATACGAAATACTTCTGGAAAACTACCAATCCCCATTTCAATCATCCTACAAAGCAGGTGTAGCCATACTTAAAAGTTGAGCAATTATGCTGATTTAGTGTCACAATTGAATAGATAAGCTACCTTCTTGAACTAAATTTGGATTCCACATCAATATATATTGCGCAACCACCTAACCCTCCATAAGAAGTAGGCAATGATGCCAATAAAGCAAGCTTCATGCAAAACTGTAAGTTCAAAAGAGTGAGATGAGATAGATACATATATGAAGGTCATCATCATTGCCAAATAAATTAAGGAGTAAATCTGCTATTGCAGCATTTGAGCATAAGAAAAACAACTCAAGATAATATGAGATTTTGCATGTATACAATTGTCTTTTGTATGCTTTTTCATAACCATCATTAACTCGTTATAGCTGGTTTTAACTAAATCTTGGCCAGAAAATTAGTACTGTTAGTAAAGCATTTGACCAAACAAAAGTGGTTTATTGAAGCAGCCAAAGTTAAATGGGATTTCACTCAAACTAGAGAAACAGTAAGTAGATTAGGCATATGCTCCCTCCCTGTGTAAATAAGTGTTACACTTTCATTTTTAGGTTGTCCATAAATAAGTGATACGTTACCTTTTCTAGTTAATTTCCTATCTCTTCAACTAATAAAATATTCTGTCTTCTTTCTTCATCAACTAATAAATACCTCATTTCTCTCTTCATCACTACTAAAATATCTCATTTCTCGTGCTCTTCCTTAAATCAAGTGTCCAAACCCAATGTACCACGTATTTATGGACAGAGATAGTATCTTTAAGAGGTAATTATGAGCAGGCCTAGGAAATGTAGCCAGAAAAAAGTATCTTGTTAATGTTTTTTCCATCAGGAATAGTGTTCAGGTAAATCCATAATTCCATATACCTACACTTTACAATCAAAGCCCAAATAAAATAAAATTACACCGTAAAACAAATTATTATTTGTTTCAAATTCACTAAACATCATAATACATAGCAGTTTCACATCTTGCAAGTACACAGTAAGTAATGTGGAGTAAGCTAGTGAGTTGTAACCAACAAAACATTTTACAGACTATTCTAAAAAAACATTTTACAGATTCAAACCCCAAAGTTTAAAATTCAGTTATCCGCTTATATCGGACACATTTTCCAGACATAAATATACTCTCGTCAATCTGCTTCGGAATGTAGTCAAGTAACTCCAAACAAAAAAGCTCATGATTTTTGTCCAACAGTCATCATACGCTCATGCACACACAATTATACAAGAACTGGCAAGACAAAAGAAATATGCAAAAATATCTCTTAAACACACTAAAATATACTCTATAAAGTTACCTGTGTTTTGCCAATTCCTGCCGGGCCAACCAGTTCTGTCACAACACCAAACGGTATTCCACCACAGAGGGCTGTATCAAGTCCCGTCAAGAGTGTAGGTAAATGACCAGCCAGGTGCTCATTTTGATTTCGCTGCTCTAGCAATGACAAAGCCTAATAACACCACCGAAATGAAGTATCCAAACACTTGGGCACATCACTAGATGACTCACCAAACTATCAAAACCAAATTCCACTAACGTATATCCATAAATGTACCGTCTGATGGGGCGGGCATGAAATTTCACTAATGTGTGCCACTGCCATAGCCACCTCTTCCATCCCCACATCCAACAACTCCATCAGCTCAAACTCACTCAGTGACAGTGCATCCTAGAAGTGGACATACATAACAGGCATACCTTGATCACAGTGAATTGCAAAATCTTGTATATAATATTCAGATATAAACACATTTTTTTTAGCAAATAACATAATTAGCACGGAAATGTTCGAAACCCATTCAAACATTTTCCAATTCTAACAATTCAGCTTATGCCCACATTAAGTTCTACACTAAAAGTGAGAATTAGAACAGCATAAAACATACTCTAATAAAACCTGTAATCAAATCGGTATGCGAAGGGGATTAAAAAGGTATTTGTGTCTACAGCAGTAGCAACAGAATAGAGTACCTTGGCGGTGATTATATTACGAGCGGCAAACACGTTGGCTATTGATCTAGGTAAACCCATTTCCCTGATGAGCTTGTTTGCCATTTCCAGAAAGTGTTCTATTTTTCTGGGAGGCCCGCCTCGGTTTTCTTCCTTAATTTAGAGTATTTTCCGAAGGTGTTCCGCCAAGAAGCGAGCAGCCCAGCCCAGCAGACGGTTCATAAAAATCGGGATCTTAAAATTAAATAATGAAAAATATTAAATAATTAATTATATATTTTAATAATTTATCATTCGGGAAAACCAAATACAGCCCAATTTTTCTTCGCTCAGCCCTTGAAAATTACCGTTATGCCCCTAGGTACTTTTAAAATTTAAAATTTAAATTCATTCCCTCTACACTTTACATTTCAACCTTGAGAGCAAATAGAGTAGTTTTCGCTAAAAAAATTCAGAAAAAATGGCAGAGGGTCACCGAGGCGCGGGAAAAGATTTTGGAGCGATTAAGGTTAGTGAAAATTTACATTTCGGGTGAAAAAACGGGCGAAATAAGCTAGAAAGGACGAAAAAATCGCCCAGATGGGGTTCCGGGCGTCGCTCCCGGAACCCCTTAACGGGATCCGGGCATCGCTCCCTTTTAGGGATCCTCTTCGTGGGTTCCAGATGGCCGGGAGCGGGGTTCCGGTCCTCTGGGTTCCGGGACCGGAAAAGGGGTTCCGGTCCCGGAACCCTATTGATGGTTCCGGTCAGCCGGAACGGCTGTCCAGCATCCGGGGCGGAACCTGTGAAGGGTTCCGGCCATCTGGAACCCACGAAGAGGATCCCGTTAAGGGGTTCCAGACCGGATCCTCTTCGTGGGTTCCAGATGGCCGGAACCCTTCACAGGTTCCGCCCCGGATGCTGGACAGCCGTTCCGGCTGACCGGAACCATCAATAGGGTTCCGGGACCAGAACCCCTTTTCGGGATCCGGTACCGGAACCCTATTGATGGTTCCGGTCCCGGAACCCCTTTTTGTGTACCGGAACCCCTTTTTGGGTTCCGGGACCGGAACCTATTCTGCACCCGCTGTCTCGGTTTTTCCGTTTATTTTTTAATTTTTCCGGGTTAATTTGTGGTTCTTTAATATGCATGCTTGTATTTCCATGTATTATGTCTTGTTTTCCATGTTCAAAACTATGTTAGCGTTTGGATAGTTTCATTATTGTTAAACAATGACGTATTTGTATTGACATGTCGATTACGTAATCGTTATCTGATAGATCGTTAACTCATTACATGACATATGATACGTTCTTTCCACAATCAAGTAATTGGTATTGTAACGCCCCCACGTCGCACAGTGGGTGCGCCACGCCATGTTGACTAACCTAGGCTCGTGGCCAGGTAACCTAGGCTCGCCAACACAAGGCCGGTAATTTAAAATCACAATGACAGGTAATCACAGAAGGGTTCCAAATTCTGGAATTTAGTGAATTCGGATAAGGAAAGCCATAACAGGTAAAAACATTTCATAACACAAGTAGTCAAATACACACGACAGAAATATAAATCATAACATCGCACGTCCACCGCCTACTGACAGAAATAAACTACGATACAAGTCATAGAGTCAAATAACACCACACCAACGAAGGTGAAGAAAACAGTCTAACTATAGTGCCCTCAGCCCAACCCGTCATGCCCAACGTCCGTACCTAAAATTTAATAACACACGGGGGTCAGCCACCGCTGAGCAAGGGATCCCCCGCGTACAGCCACCACAATAATAGTATAATAATAATAACGCGAGGAAAGAATACCGGAAGCGATACATAAAGCGACACCGTTAACCAACTCACCCGTCCCATAACAGGCGTTCGGTTAACAGTCGTAAAGGAATGTAATTGCAATGCACGTGATGCGTGAGTCCTAACGTCCAACTACAATGCAACATAGATGAATATGCCTAACGCGCGACTAACAATAATGGAGCTCGTTATCGGCCCGCTCAAGACCCTTCCCGTTTCACCGGGGTACCTGGGAGACACATTAGCCCGTCTCCACGAGGGCTCTTCAACCATAATCGTACCAACCCTCAAAACCACAAGAACACAATCTCAACATGCATGAATCAGTCCACACAACATCATAATCAAAAACCAAGCGATAACTGGTAACACGAACCCGTCCCCAAGCCATATGACAGATAAGAAGGCCCTAGGTTAATCTAAGGTAACCGACGAACCAAACGCACCGAAACACGAAACTTACCAGATTAAAACTGCCACTCGAGCGGTCCTACTCGAGCGGTCCTGGAGGACCGCTCGTCCGACAGAGCAGGCTGTTCAGCAACCAAAAACTCCC
>MAYD01486160.1:0-10277 GCA_001909325.1 Ruellia speciosa
TGACTAGTGAATAAGAAGAAATCAAGGGCCATGTAAACACGATTTCCTTAAAAACATATGCGATCTCTCCTTGGTGCAAGAGAATATGCAAGCGTAGAACTCCCTTTGCACTAAAGGGCTCTCACCAACGAACTTGGTACTTGCGTGAATGTTGTCCTAGACATGTCTATATATATAGTGCAAGAAGGATGTTCAAAAGAGACAAAAATAATCTTGACCGGATTTCCATTCTTGGTGAATAAGTTTCGCCTCATAAGGAAGACGAGATCTTCCCATACTTGGCCAGCATGGTAAGACTAAGATCTTCCAAATTCTTCCCATACCTGTTGAGCAAGACAAGATCTTCAAATATCTTCTCATACTTGGGGATCAAGAGATCTTCCAATATTTTTCCAAAGTTGGTGAACAAGTTTCCCCACACTATCCGATTTTCTCAGCGCTAATTCGAATTGCCGGATAAGGGGTTATATCAATTTTGGTTGGGGGGATTGGGGTGTTGGATTTGGCTCAAGATTCGTTGGCTTGGGAAACAAGGAAATGAATTGTATTAAATTTGGTAGCGTTCCATTAATATATTTTACCTTTTAGAAGTGTCCCGATTAATGAGGATATTTTCCCATATCGGCTGGCAAAAAAATTTTCATTCACTCACTTTTCCCTCTCTTTTTCAAACATTGTCTCTCCCCTAAAATTTACTCTCTTTCCAACACTATGTTGGTGTAATAATATCAACACAGCCTTTTCTTGCTTGTATGCATGCTGAAGATCTCATGTCTCTATCATTAGTGATTGACAGCAATGAATTGACCTCTTTTTTATAAAATTAATAGCATTTTAGTGTTCTTTTTCAAACTTGCTTTTATGAGTCAAGTATCTTTGAACTACACTTGAAGAATTTGTTTTCAGCTTTCAGAATAGTAAATCTCTTACGGTCTGATATTATGGAAGATTATGCAATTTTTGTTTATGTTCATGGTTGCCAAGATTATAACTGTAAAGTCCTGAAAGCTTCCTAGTTTTGCCTTGTGGATAAGAAGTGTGGAAATATTTTATGTCTCAAGGTTATATCGACCAGTTTTCAATATCTGGCTTTGTTTCCCCCCTTTCCAATAATCCTCTTTTATATGAGACCTGGGGATGTTTTCATAATACTTCAAGGGAGAATTGCTGGAGCCTGGAGGCAATGCCCTATACACAATCTTTTTTTGGACTGCCTATGGAGTGAAAAACGATTAAAAGGGGTTGGAGACCGTGTTTTTTTGTTGCTTTCAACTCTAATATCATGCATTATTTTCCTCATCAATTAACTTTGTAGCTATTCATTTTTGCAGGGGATACATTGAAGCAATCAGGGAGATTAAGGAACAGCTTAAGAAAGGGAGCGGTGAAGTATCATTTGATGACATTGTTGTAGCATGTGGAAGGTCTGATCCTATCTCCAACACTGCTTGTTAGTGTCCAATGGCTCTCTGATATGTTGTTTTGTGTATCAATAATTTTCAGTGGAGGTACAATTGCGGGATTGTCAGTTGGATCTTGGCTGAGTGATTTGGGAGCTAAAGTACACATGCCTGCTTTCTTTTGCTGATCCCCTCTCCTATCATCTTGGAAATTACTCTGTGTTTATAGATGTCATAAATGCAGGTCCATGCCTACTGTGTATGTGATGATCCTGATTACTTCCATGATTTTTCTCAAAACCTCCTTGATGGACTACAAGCCGGTGTTAGCTCACGTGATATTGTGGAAATTAAGAATGTAAGATTCATGTTTATTTTGATTTCGTTACATAATATTGTAAATAATGCGTTCCATTTGAGTACCATTAGTTGTATTTACTAGAGCCATTCAAAGACTAGCTGCAAATTCCAATATTTGTTTGTTTTGGGCAACATCCAATCTTTGGTCATAGAAAAGATCTCCCCAATGTTGCTGCATTTTCCATAAGTTACAATCTATACATGCTGTCGACGTGTAATAAATATTCTGTGTTTCCTAGAACAACTGATGTCCACCCAACTCATGGGGTGAAAGCGTATAATTTTTAACTAATTACTACCTCTATTTTTTATTAGCAGTTATGGAGGTAGTATGTCCAGAGAACAGTTGTTTGTATCAAATGCTTGGACTGAAACCAAAATTTTTGAAACTAAATTGTGTAAAATGTGCAGTTTGTTCTGGTATATTCTCAAAGCAAAAGTTTTGAACTAAAACATGCAGTTTGCGAAATTCTTTCATGGTTAGTTTGATATGT
This sequence comes from Ruellia speciosa, assembly GCA_001909325.1. NCBI lineage: Eukaryota > Viridiplantae > Streptophyta > Magnoliopsida > Lamiales > Acanthaceae > Ruellia > Ruellia speciosa. Next base: position 2,255 of record MAYD01486160.1, read on the forward strand.
ATATTTTTGTCTTTGGTTTTTGAGCTGCAGTATGTCTTGGTATATCATGTTCATTTTCTTGTGCAATCATCTAGTTAGAGCATAAGTAAGAATCATAATCCTTGCCTTGCCCCTACTGGGACTCTTGCAGGCCAAAGGCCTTGGTTATGCGATGAACACCCAAGAGGAGTTGGCATTTGTCAGAGATATTGCTGAAGCCACTGGCGTTGTTCTTGATCCTGTCTACAGGTATGTGTGGATATGCACAATCAATGTTTTCAAGCCAATGATTTGTTAATGTCATGAATGGTTTGTTGATGTGATTTGGGTGATTTTTGTGGGGGCAGTGGAAAAGCTGTTTATGGGTTGATGAAAGACATGGATGCAAATCCTGAGAAGTGGGAAGGGAGAAAAGTGTTGTTCATACACACGGGTGGGCTCCTAGGATTGTTTGACAAGGTGGAGCAGCTGGGCTCGTTGGTGGGGAAGTGGCGGAGAATGGAGATTGATGAATCGGTAGCCCGGAAGGAAGGCACGGGCAAAATGTTCTAAGCCACTCTAGAGTCTAGAGTGTAGTGGTCCACTGGTCTATTATAATTTATTACCCATCTGGTAAATGTACGGGCAAAATGTTCTAAGCCACTCTGAGTCTAGAGTGTAGTGGTCCACTGGTCTATTATAATTTATTACACATCTGGTAAATGTAGAAGCCCCCTTGTCCCTTCCCCTTCCCCTGTTTCTTCTTCAGCTTTGTGGGTGAGGTTTGAGAGCCCTCAGAGGACAATCTGAAACTGAATAATATCCCTCTAATTCTGTGTGTCTCAACTCTGATGAAACTTGATAGCAGAGGCCATAGAAGTGTACTGTACTGCACACAACACATAATTGATTTTTTGATTATACCATTTAGGGGTCTCATTGTGATTCATTCATTTATGCCTTGATTGAGGAGCCAAGGCAAGGGACATTTGTACCCACTACGTGTCTCGCCTTTTGTTTTTGTATTTCTTTATTTCAAATTTCAACCTCCACGTGTCCAACCATTTTTAGGATTGTCTTCCAATGCAATTATGCAAACTGCAAAGTGACACTTGCAAGGTTCCTCTTGAGTGCTTCATAGTTCAAAACCAAACCAACCCAAGTGTCCAACCACTCTCTTCAATCCAACTCTACCCTGTTCCTCATACTTAATTGCTTGCATCCTTAATCTTCCCCCACCTTGGCTCCTTACAAGATTGATGAAGCCAAGCCAAGCCAAGGGGTCGGAAAACAAAACAAAGAAAATGGTGATCGCATCAACAAAATCAGCCTCCCATGAGCATGATCAACAAGAGATGATTGACTTCCCATTTGCTTCCAGATATGCCCACACTTCCCTCCCCAGGTTCAGGATCCCCGACGGCCCCATCCCCAAGGAGGCTGCCTATCAGATTGTCAACGACGAGCTCATGCTCGATGGAAACCCTCGCCTCAACCTCGCCTCCTTTGTCACCACCTGGATGGAGCCCGAATGCAACAAGCTCATCATGGACTCCATCAACAAGAACTACGTCGACATGGACGAGTACCCTGTCACCACTCAGCTCCAGAACAGGTGTGTCAACATCATTGCCCATCTCTTCAATGCCCCTGTCGGTAACAATGAGACAGCCATAGGCGTTGGTACCATTGGATCATCCGAAGCCATAATGCTCGCTGGCCTTGCCTTCAAAAGGAAGTGGCAAGCCAAGAGAAAGGCACAGGGCAAGCCCTTTGATAAACCCAACATTGTCACGGGGGCTAATGTCCACGTTTGCTGGGAGAAACTTGCGCGCTACTTTGAGGTCGAGCTGAAAGAGGTGAAGTTAAGGGAGGGATACTATGTGATGGACCCTGCCAAGGCAGTGGAGCTGGTGGATGAAAATACGATATGCGTTGCAGCCATTCTAGGCTCCACTCTCACAGGGGAATTCGAAGATGTCAAGCTTCTTGACAAACTGCTTGCCAAGAAAAACAAGAAAACCGGATGGGATACGCCCATCCATGTGGATGCTGCTAGTGGAGGCTTCATTGCACCTTTCATTTATCCTGATCTCGAATGGGATTTTCGTCTCCCGTTGGTGAAAAGTATTAACGTTAGCGGCCACAAGTACGGGCTTGTGTACGCTGGTGTTGGATGGGTGGTGTGGCGGACCAAGGAGGACTTGCCGGAAGAACTAATCTTTCACATTAACTACCTTGGGTCCGATCAGCCTACTTTCACCCTTAACTTCTCAAAAGGTCATAATAAGATAACATAAGTATATCCTAAGTATATCCTTAGCTTTCCTTGTCTGAATTTGAATTTGAATTTGTTAATGCTTTTGGAATTTGGATTGGACTTGAACTTCCAGGGTCCTCTCAGATCATTGCTCAATATTATCAGTTCATTCGCCTGGGATTTGAGGTAATGAAGATTTAATTTGTTTGCTTTTGTGGAGTAGTTTGATTTGATTTTGATCTGTGAATATAATATAATTGAAGGGCTACAAGAGCATCATGGAGAACTGCAGGGAAAATGCAAAGCTGCTCAAGGATGGGATTTCAAAGGCGGGCAAGTTCAACATCGTCTCCAAAGATGTTGGAGTTCCCTTGGTGGCATTTTCGCTCAAGGACTGTTCCAAATACACCGTGTTCGAGATCTCGGAGCATCTAAGGAGGTTTGGATGGATTGTTCCAGCGTACACCATGCCTCCGGACGCCCAGAACGTGGCTGTCCTACGTGTTGTCATCCGGGAGGACTTCAGCCACAGTTTGGCAGAGAGGCTCATTGTTGACATTGAAAAGGTTGTCAAGGAGTTGGAACTGCGAGGACGCACGCAGTGGGCTTCTTCTGGACATGCTGTTGCGGATGATGTGGCTTTGAAGGGGGAAGGGGACATTGGTGAGAGTGAGACTCAGACTCAGACTCATCAAAGGGCCAAGGAGATTTGTGGCTACTGGAACAAGATTGTGGACAAGTCCAGGGGTGTGTGTTAGATTTGGACAAGCTTTGCTGTGGTATTTGGACATCCATATCCCCTGGCTGTCTCTGTGTGCATGCAATGTAATAACATGGCCTACAATTGTGACTTGTAAGTGAAGTATACATACATACTATGATCTGTGTGAAATTATGAAATCAAATGTCACCTTGGCTTAAATTAAAAGATTTAAATGATTTTTCATAGACAATATTACTATTACATTAATTAATGGCAATTTGCTTATAAAATGGGCCAAGTTGGGCCTTAAATGGCCTATTGTTCAAATTTGGGCTGAATACCGGAGCCCAAAACAACTCCCGGCTTCCCGCCATATTTAGTCTCTCTGCTTCAGAAATCACAATCGGATACCAATTTCCAACGAAAGAAGATGAGACGACCCTCTTCGCCCTCAAAACCGCCACTTTCAACACGATCTGCGCTTCAGTACTTCGATTCAGATCACACAGACACAGGTATCTCAATATTGTGAAAGGATGACAAATGCAATCAGAATCAAGTGCAAAGGAAGTTTGGAAATATAGGTTTACGCTCTCTCTTTATTTGATATGTTTTGCACTATTTTTACCACAGGCATTTGTCTCAATTGATCATTCTCACCTTGCTGAAAGTCTTATTCCAGTTATGTAATTGTTAATTTTAGTTACAATAATGCGTTGAAGATCAAGAATTTGTTGTTTTATTTTTGTCGGCGGGTAATGATATATCCTTTTCAAATTGGTAATATCTGGATCCCTATGAATCTTCTGTGTATGATGCGTGTTTTTTGCACATGTTAGATTTCTACATATGGTGAAAAATGATGTACATGCCAACTACCGATTTAGTTGAATTAATGCATAAATTTACTCATGGAGCATATTGTCGTCTACAGTGTTGCCTTCCTATACTAATTTATTAATTTTCTATAGGATAATACTATGCATTTTTTGTTTCATTAGTTAGTTCTCGTTTTGGTTCCTTTTTGGTTCAGATGGTTGAGTGGATGCTATGTGGTTGATGGTAAAAAAAAAACGGGGAAGCCTTTTTACCATAACATTCTTAATTTGTGTGTTGAACTCCAATGGAGACAAGTTGTTGAATTGAAATTCAACTAAAACAATTGAATTATGTTATCTGAAGTCTGTATTGGTGAGGCTATTAGAAATGCCAGATATCAGCTGCATGATGTGGTAATTGAGTTATTATCATCAAAAGGTAGTGTCCTAACAAACAATGTGAACGATAATGTCATGAGTTCTAATAATTTTGCAAACCACATTGTAAAGTTTAAATGACATTTTATATTAAGTGAACAACTTGCATGATTCAACTTGGGAAAAGAAATAAGGTTTTGCCTGAATAATTCAGTAGAACCCTTTCCTTGTTCAGAGCTTGTTTCTTGTTTCTGGTGCATAAGACAACTGTCAGCGATATATAATAGGCTTCCTCCTTTATGAACTGGCCCTGTTTTCACATATTGATTAGTCTTTGACATCAGTAATATTGTGACTTAAGATAAGGATTATGGTTTAAGATATGATCTAATTCTAACTACCACAATTCAGCGTCAAGTTTAAAACAAGAGAAGGTAGCTATGCAAAAACACATGAAAAAGAACCAAAGCGAAGGTTGTATGTCAACATATTTTGCTACTTCAAATTGGTAATATTATATATAGGGACACAATTGTCCATCTATCATGGCTACAAAGCAAAGAAAATTACTATAATGCAAACAAGAGACTCCATTATTTGTGCTTAAAGCAATGGAAATCAGTAATCAAAGCTTTGGACTTTAGGGCACATAGAAAAGATGTTACTGAGTTATCCTAAAAATAAGGTATTGTATGAAATGAACAGAAAGCACCAACGCAGTGCCAAATGTTGGGTTTAAGACATAATTGTGATTCAAGCAAATCTATGCCTCCACAAACCAGGAAAAAGTTAATCTGAAAGCAATGGTAGAATCTGAATATAGTATAATGCAGCATTAAAAAACTTTTAACTTATGAAATAAAATCTAAGTTCAATGAATAACTTAATACTAAGTTTGAGTGTGCATGACAACACAAATACGACACACATTTGTGCAAGGATCTAAATGGCATATTGTTTGGTTCTTATATCCAAGAGAACAGAGTTGGATGTCTTCTTAGTCAAAATACACATATGTTGAAATCCTTAAAGAGCAACTGATATTTGACTGTTGGATGATACTAACATTTAGAATTTTCAATTTTTGCTTAATTGTTTAATTTTTAAAAATAAGATCGAGAATGGACTTCTAGCAAAGTAATTTTCTTACTGGTGAATAAAAACTTTCCCCTAACGTTTGTTTGAACATAAAAGTTATTTCAATGTAACTGCACAAATAGTGGGAATGTCGATGGCTAGATAATGGCTACTGATCTTTCAACTAATCACACATCCTTCAAAGTTCAAACAAAATGTTCTTCTATTCTCTCCATGCTCTTAAAAGTATAAAGTGGTTTAGTTGCATCATTTCATATCCTATTTAGTGTCATTATTGGATGCTTGACTCAAATAAAATCAGAGATCAGAAATTGTAGAGCACTGGACTTTCAGGTAACTTTGTGGAGAATTACGTGGCATGAATTGTGCCGCCATCAATCCCGGGTATAGTGCATTTTGGTTGGACATTGACCTTTCTGTTAGTGGCCAATCTTCTTGAGTGATACTGAAGATCTTATATTTCCGTCTAACTTTTGCCTATTTGCTCCTGCTAAAGTTGCTTTGATTATATTTAGTGATTAGTGGTCATTTTTATATGTGACAAATTGTAACAATCATCATCCTTGTAAGATAGTAGTGATATTCAACACTTGAGCCGAAAGCTATGGCTTTGAGTCCATTTCTTCAACTCATAATCTTTTATGAGAAATATTAGACATTTTGCTCACGACAATATATAAGAGTCAAATATGTCGGTTAATAAGTTTCATTACGCTGTCTTTTTTCCTTTATGGTCTCGTGATAAAGGTTTCACGGAAAATCCATTGTCGATGATTCGGTGTATTCTAGTTATTAAAAGTCCACAAAATACTAATACTCTGTGTCATTTGTCATAGTTTTGTCTTTGGTATGATGCAAGAAAAATAGTCTTGAGGAGAATTCAGCTAGTGTTATTTTTCACAGCTAAATATAGAATGTACAGGAGTGTAAAGGTGTAATATTCCATCAGGGTTAGTACAAAACTGGAGTGTATCTATTTACATCCTTGTCTTGCACCTACTATCCAAAGGCTCAAAAAGTAAGTTGTACTCAAAGGACATTTCGTTCGTGACATCTTAATTAATCAGTTTTCCATTTCTGTTCCTCTTGAAAAGTACCTTAATGATCACATTGGAGGTGAAGAAACTAAAGTGTCGAAAAGCATGCATTAACATTTTTAGTTGTACTGATAATCATGATATGATTCCCAGTACAAGCTTCCATGACAATTAGACTTGATGTAAGAATTATAATCACCAGTGAGTGGCTGCAGTAATAGGTTATTAGGTCAGGTAGTTGTACTCTTTAAATGTTCCTTAAAAAACCCACGATTTCTAGTTCTAATGGTTCAGCTGTTACCTTTCATGTGGTGTTGCAGTTGGGAAGTTCAGATAACTTCTTGACTCAGAAATCTTATATGCTAATGAGTCAAATCAGGTGAGACTGAGGTAGAGAATCTAGCAAAATCAGTCGAAATTCCATCCTTAGATGCAGCTGAATAACCAAACTTGCAAATTTTGGAAAATGCTTCTATTGTTTGTTCCTGTGGATTATAGACATGTTTGCTAACCTAAGAAAAAAAATTCTTACAGGGTTTTCTGAACTACTTCTCAGATATTTCGGTTTGAATGAATGGTCAGCATTCAGACTTATAACGTAACAGTAAAACTTCATCGATGTTTGTTGAATGTGTCAACATAAATTTCAAACATGCTATATGGATTCATATATATTATCATCTTGCCTGTGGATCTAAAATTACAGATTCTCTTACTGCAGAAATTTGAATTATTTACTGCTTGGCAGAAATGTAGTAGGTAATGCTGGTGAACAGCCCGCAAAGTCATTCCACTTAGGAGACGGTATTCACTTAAAGTCCTACTAATTAGTCACCTTTTTCATTTTTTGAAAAATTGAATAAATAATAAAATTCCATTACTTGATTTAGCTTAATTAGTATATTCTGGTTGCTGGTATATATGCTACGTTTAAATCCATTGTCATGTTATACAGAGGACTGTTCTACAGAAACACGGGCTCCAATTTTTACTTATAAAACAGGGTATGAATCATACAGTACTGCTTTTGAATTATTGTCATGGCAGGGACGGACAACTAATATTAGGGGAAAGAACGTTTAATAAAACTATAATGACATGAATTCGTGGACAACATTAAATCATCAATAGAAAATATTAAAGAAAAGGATTATTAAAATTTTAGAAAGGATGACTCCTCAACCTCTTCTTCCCTCTTGGTCCAGGCATGGCATGTTTTGTTTTCCACAATGAGTGATAATCAATTATCAGAAAATGTGAATAAATTTATTAGATGTCATGAGCAGGGGTAATATAATTAAGAGGGTTCACACACACACACACACATATAGTTTGATACAATGCAATGGCATGGGCATGCAGTTACCAAATTGACAAGATATATGTTTATTTGTCTTTTGTTGTACAGATGGTGAGTTCATTCTGATGCCATTTTACACTTTAGTCGTGCCTCAGCCCTCGTCACTATTCACCAAATTTATTACAAGCTTCCAAATTTTATTTTAGATTAATTATTGAATTGGTAAAAGAAATCAGTAATAAATAAATAAGAGAGGAGAGAGTGGGTAGGCCAACAGTCAAAAACAAGTCATACTTTCCTTGGAAAAAGTAGGCCTTTTGGCAGTTTTTGGATGTTAAGAACTAAAGTCTGTTTCCCTTACAGTTACACAATAGGTATGACTATCCAACTACACATGAAAATTAGTTTATCCTATGTCCTTAATTAATTCACAAACACGATTAGATTCATTTTTTTTCTTTTTTTTTTTAC
>MAYD01486202.1:0-15231 GCA_001909325.1 Ruellia speciosa
ATTAAATAAGTATAATTTGCTATCATGATTTTTTTAGTTAATTATTTTTTCAAAACTTTTGTAAACTTCAATATACATGGCTACCCCTCATAATACTCACCGTCTCTTAAGATTCCTTCACCATATCTCCTCAGAAAAGTCCAGTCAAAAGTGGTGATGAAAGGCATTTTGCCAACTGTACATTGCAAGCCAAATGTTTCCCACCAATAGCATTGCAGATGACGATCTTCCACAGATAAGAAATTACACCCATACTTCCCTATAAATACTTTAATTGCCGCGCCCTCCAACTCACCCCACAAACACCTTTCCAAACAAGCAAAAAACAAGGAAACAACTCCACCCCCCACCAATGGCTGCCTCAACAATGGCTCTCTCCTCACCCTCCTTCACCGGACAGGCGATCAAGCTTGCCCCGGAGACTACCTCCAGTGGCGGCAGGATCACAATGAGGAAGGCTATCAAGCCCTCTGTCTCATCCGGCAGCATGTGGTATGGCCCTGACCGTGTCCTCTACTTGGGCCCACTCTCCGGCGAACCCCCGAGCTACCTCAAGGGTGAGTACCCTGGTGACTACGGGTGGGATACCGCCGGCCTTTCAGCCGACCCTGAAACCTTTGCCAAGAACCGTGAACTTGAGGTGATCCACTGCAGATGGGCCATGCTTGGAGCTCTTGGATGTGTCTTCCCCGAGCTCTTGTCCCGCAACGGTGGCAAATTCGGTGAGGCTGTGTGGTTCAAGGCTGGATCACAGATCTTCAGTGAGGGTGGACTCGACTACTTGGGCAACCCAAGCTTGATCCATGCACAGAGCATCTTGGCCATCTGGGCTTGCCAAGTTATCTTGATGGGAGCTGTTGAGGGTTACCGTATTGCTGGTGGACCACTTGGCGATTGCGTCGACCCACTCTACCCTGGTGGCAGCTTCGACCCATTGGGGTTGGCTGATGACCCAGAGGCCTTCGCTGAGCTCAAGGTTAAGGAGATCAAGAATGGCAGGCTTGCCATGTTCTCCATGTTCGGGTTCTTTGTTCAGGCCATCGTCACCGGAAAGGGGCCATTGGAGAACCTGGCTGACCATCTTGCCGACCCTGTCAACAACAACGCCTGGGCCTACGCCACCAACTTCACCCCCGGAAAGTGAAGCTGACAACAGAAAATTGAGATGTTTGTGATGATGTAAAGTGAAATCGGTGAAAAAATGAAGTTTTTGAGTGCATTTTTAAGAATTTGAATGTGGTTTCTGATAAAAGAACTTGCCAAGTAACAGTTAGAAATCTGTCTCTACAATACAAGTTACACACCAGTAAAGCAGAAACAACAAAACTTAACGAAATCAAACAAGGCGCCAGGCACAAATGAGAGCACAGATACACACCAGAAAATTGCGGAAACGTTGTGGGATTAAAATGAACTCAAGAAACATCAGGTAGAATAAACTGTGAAGAAATCACCAGTGCAGTAAGTACCTTGGCTTATGTGAGGATACTGTTTCACTTCTCAACAATTCCTACAGCAACTCAGTCAGCAATTTAATCACAGAAAAAGGTCAGAATAATGCAAAATCAAAATGCTAGAAGATAAAATCATTAATTTTCAACATTAAAAACTGCCTGCTTTTGTAACAACTAAAAATATTATTAAATGACAAAGCACTAACCTTACGTTATCCCCTCAAACTTGGGATCAATCAGGTTTTGGTATCAAGTTCCGTGTACTTGGATATGATATCCGAAGGAATCAGAAGTACATGCATACAGATTTGAGAGGAAACTACAACAAATAAGCCATTTCGAGTTTCCAACTTGTACATTCATGTTACCAAAGCCAAAAATTTGTACATATTAAAGTTCACCTCACTACTATGGGTTTTTATTTTCTGAAGTCTGAGAACAAGGCACTCAAACAACGCATAGAACCTAAAAGGTTGAAGTTCATGCATGCTTACAAGCACACGTAATTATATTTACATGAAAGAATATAGATGAGCTGATTCCGTTGATCGATCAGAGAACTATGCCGTGCAGCCTGTATCTTGAAAATGACATTGCTAGTATTCTCTCCAGTGGGTTATCTAACGTGTTGGCTACACCTGGGCCAATCACTAGCAGGAATCTATAGCCACAAATACCAGCAGTTCAATTATCACAGGCAGAGCTTAGCCTCTTCATATCGTATCACTGACCATCCAGAATTGCACCACTTGACAAACCCACAAATAAAAACTGTTGGGCCATAACCAATTACCAAGAAAAATCAAGACCCAGCTCCAGTCACATTCAAGTACGTTTTGCATTCCTTGCTCTGGCAACAGTCATCTGATAGAGTTCTTCATATATTGATGCTGAGGATTCCCAACTAAAATCTATGTTCATGACCTTCTGGACAAGCTGTTTCCAATCGTCACCGTCGTTCTTATAATGATAAAATGCACGTTCTAAAGCACTGTTGAATCCCTGCAGATTCATGAAATATCACAACTATCAAACCACTTTTGGTTGAAAGATAATTGACAAAGGATTCAACAACGATGCAAGAGAAATAAACATTCTTGTCATTGGAGAATGTTGGAAGGTCTACAGGCTACAGGTGCGCTCTTAATAGTATCAAAATGAATATCATTTGGAACAATATCTGAAACTCACTGATCAGTTACCTGCTCATCAGCAGTCAAAAATGTGAATCCATTTCTGTATTGGATAGGTATTGCATCATCGTCTAAATCAAAAACACTGCGAGAAGATTAAGAAACTATGTTATATTATCAAAAGAGGTAAAAGCAAAATAAAAATAAGCAGGACAATTTAGCCAAGGTGATTAAACCTGTCATTTAATCCACCTGTCTTCCTAGCAATGGGGATCGAACCATATCTCATAGCAATCATCTGCATGCATGAAGCATTAGTTGGATAATGGGTTTTTATTTTTCTTTTTGGAGCAAGTTGAACAAAAGTTTTAATTTCAGCAAAGTTCATAGAATTAGATTTACAGTTAGCGATTTTGATATACCTGTGTAAGGCCGCAAGGCTCAAAGATAGATGGAATAATGAACATGTCTGAGGCAGCATAGATTAAATGGGAAAGTGATTCATCATATTTCAATATTAACCGAGCATCATTGTGAGTCTTAAAATGGTCTCCAATATCTTCAAACTCCCTCTGACAAAAAAAAGGACGACTCCCATGGTCAGTTAGACATTAACATTCATCAACATTCAAGATAACGGGTTGGATGGTCATGCTGGCAAAGTTGACTGCTGGTACACACTCCAGCTGGTTTGTTTTCCTTTCTTTTCATTTTGTTTCATTTTTAGTTCCCAGTCTTTGATCAACTCAAAGCAGAAGTAGATTAAAAGAATATGTATAACCTTCCTAAAGCGATAAAAAATCAGACAGCCATAAGAGAAGATTGAAAACTTCATCCGAATTTATATCATATTCTAGATGCATGTGTTGACTAACCATGCAGAGAAGACTGGGAACTGCCATTCATAATATCGATATTTTAATCAACTTCATGCATCAACTGTAGTGTGCATGCTTGTATGTCATAGTGATATAATATGTTGAAATCAATTTACTGGTTAAACATGCCCTGAGATTTGAGAGTAAGCAGAATTTACCTGAATTTGAGACACTGGACTTGAACCAAGCAGAACAAACTGACCACCCAATTCCAGTGTCCGATATAGGGCATGCCTTATAAGATGTACACCCTTTTGAGGTACCAATCTAGTTATGCAAGCTACCTGTCATACACAAAATTAGCAGTTGTCACAGATTAGTGGTGTCCATACAGGCAAGTCACAAAATAGCATAAAATGCTGTACTTTTACACCATTTGACGCAGATGTGTTGTATTGCGTTGAAACTGGCAATCTTGCAAAAATTAACGCATAAATGGCATATGTTGATTATTGATGTTCTTGCTGATTAACTTCCCTCAACAATATGAACTAGCAGAAATGCAAACTACAGAGAATATCACATATGGAACCACGATACAATCAGCCATACAACTAAAGGGCATGGATCGGGACAATTACTAAAAGCACAGAATATGGTGATAAAAGATGATGATGAATTACTTCAGCTAAAATGGGACAAAAAGATGATAGATTACCCAAGAGGATCCTCAAATTCAAACTCACACATACCAGTGGCTGTCTGGCATTAGCACTAGACATTTCTAGACGTCTTCTTAAAGCTTGTTTATTTTCTGCTTTTGCATCAATGTCATTGGAATGATATTGAACCTTCAGAAATGGGTCAGTTGCAGGATTCCATGCATCAGTATCAATTCCATTTAAAATTCCCACAAACTTCTTAGAATGTGAATCAAGTGTTGCATGCAAACCTCGTCCTCCCTGCAGATCACACACAAGGCATAAAATAAATTATCACGGCTTCAAATCAACTAAATATGTGAGTATTATTCCCATTTCCACAAAAGTTGTATTTAACATAAAATTGCATATTATCATTGTTGAAAACAGATTATTTGACTGTCCTGTGGATTATATAATTCTTAAGTAATGTTAACAAGATCCTAGAATAGCTTTCAATTCATTCCAAGGGTTTTTGCAGCACATGCGCCATAGTCTCTTGATTCATCCCATTTCCAAATGTGCATACACATCAATTACAGGTGATTCTAGGGATACTCATCAAGTGAATGCAGCATTTGCATTATATTTTAGCAACAAAAATTGCGAACTAGCAACACAGCTCATTTGGGTCCCTAGAGCTTTCAAACCTGCTGACAAAGGAAAATCATAAATTTGGGAGCCTTATTTTTCCGTCACCATTCTTTGTAAAATAAATGTGCATGAAATAGCTGATGCATGCAACAATTAACTGTCTAGGACTCAGCAGTGCACATTTAATAAGTTGTGTGGTAATACCAGATAAACCTGAGAGCTGACAGGCTAACACAACATATACAAATGCTTCTGAAAATCTTTGGGTAGTCAAGCAGATAAGCTCATTAACTGCTAATTTTCGTACCTCAGCAGTTCGCACCTCTTGGGCATAGGATGGTGAAACCGTTGTCACAATATTAGAAAATACTATAGCACCCTGCAACATAAATGGGGACACTAAAAGAATAAGCTGGTTGATCTTAGAAGAACACTAGCATAAATATGGAAAGGTCACCCAACCAACCACCTGTACAAACATAATAATAATAATAAGATATTGAATATTCAAGTAAACAAAGAAATAAAAGAGGCAGTTCTCCAGATTTCTTAGCACAACCCACATTGGATTTTCAACTCTTGTAGAAGAAAGGGAAGGGGAAGGAATGAGAAGGCCCCCAAAGTTAAATTACCTTAACAGGGTTGACTCTATCATTTGCTGAGTTGTCCTGCATCCTATCAGGTCTATTTAGGTGGTAAACATCAAGACCACAAGATGCTAGTTCAGAAGCAGGAGCAGATCCTTGATATTCAAAATTGTGACACGTGAAACATATCCTGGCTGAATTCAGTCCTTTTGGCACAAATAAATCCCAATACAAGGGTGCCTACAAAAATTTTGTATATAATATATAGCAGAATTCAAGAAGGATTCAACGCAGACACTTCAGAAAGGTGAAACAAAAGTCCATACAATGAAAGCTGTCTGCCAATCATGGCAATGAATGATATCTGGTTTTTTTCCAGCTTGAAGAATTAATTCGAGTGCTGCCCTGCTGAAGAATGAGAATCGCTTAAAATCATCTTGCTCGCCATAGAATTGGCCCCTCCAAAAGAATTTATCTGGATGGTGAGGCTCGATGAAATACACAGGAAGCCCTAAATTTTAAAAATACAGTATATAGGATTATTAGTGTTAGGATATAGGAAACAAAAGAATTAGAAAATTATAATATACTAGATAGTAGTGCTATTAAATTTATAGACCTTCGACAGTGCCAACCCAGATTTTGTTTTTAAATAACCGACCATCAAAATATGACTCAACAGGCACATCCAAAGCCTGCATCCAATGAACCAGAAATCAGAGAAAATTAGAGCAATAAATTAATTAAGCATGCCCATCACATGTCAAATACCTTTAAGTCCCGGATGAGCTCATAATTCATGCAATCATATTTTGGTAAAATGATTTCCACAAGATGCTCTTTTTTCTGGAGTGCTTTACCAAGACCAGTCACCACATCTCCCAACCCACCAACCTAATAAAATGAGGTTTAAAAACCAAACCTATTTTAGTTAAGGTAAAAATCAGCATAAAAGTTCTGGCAGATATTGCTTCACAAATATAAATGAAGGAAGAAATTGCTTGCACCATCCTAATGTTCAAGCATGAATGCAAAAAAGAAAATGAGGTACTTATACATGCCCAAGCATAAAAAGATTGGATTAGCAAAGGAAAAGGTTCCAATGAAATATATCCCACACAAATACTTGGAAACAATTGGAACATACAATCTCAAATCTGTTAAGATTCCTGTACTGTTCATCATTTGCAAACTAGATAGAGTCTGCAGATAATTAATGACAATATTAACTGAAAATGCATGAAAAGAATTGTACAGGTTTCATGATTTCGAAGCAGTAGTAGCAGAAGAAATATTTTATCCATTGATGGGCATTCAACAATGCACGTGTAGTTATTATAAGGAAGGCCTGCCTCAGGAAACACCACTTCCATTATTAAACTGTCTTTGACAAATGACACCAATGTTTAGTTGCAAATTTTAGCATTTAGGATCACTAGCTTCAGATTCCTTCGGAATCTGGACAACCTCCTTTTATTGTACCCTGCTAATATATTGATAAGTAAAAATTAAGAGATTTCCATATTGCATAAACATTAAGAGATTACCCAGCAGGATTTACTTATACTCAATCCCAGATACAGGAAAACACAACATCTTTTTCACAGCATTGATCCCTATGTTCTTTGCTACATTAATTTGGGTTCTACCCGTAGGTTATTTCCAGCATTCATGATCCAGATAACTATCAGAAAGAACAACCAAAATCACATAGGCTCATCTAGCTTCACTTAGAAAGAGAAAATAAAGCAGTCACTGCATCATAAAACTAGTTATAGTGAAGTCATACCTTAGCCACAGGTGCCATCTCTGCTGCAATATGTATGACATGCAACTTTTCACTAAAAGATAACACCACAAAGTAGTCAATTATCTATGTATATTGTGCATTAAAGGAAAAGTCATTTATTTCAATCTTACCCAGTTGTTGGTGATGTCAGTTTGAGAAATGCCCCAATAATTTCACGCTCATTCTTGTTTTTGGACGTCATATAAGCATTGCATAAGCTTTCCTCCCTGTTTCGTATCATTTCTCTTAGCAGCTTTGCCTCATCAGCTGAAATCTTCTTTTCAAGAGACCATCCATCAACCATAAGCAATAACTTGCTCCAAAATTCCCAAGGTTTGTCATTCACAGACTCATCTTCTGCTTTTTTCTTGCTTTCTTGTTTCAAAGTATTTAGCATATCTTGAAATTCCTTCATAGAATCTTGGTATGATTGGACATAAGTATGGATTTCTTCATCAGATCTTTCTAGGCGCTCATCCAAAAGTTTTATCTTCTGTTGCATCAGTTCATTATAGTGCTGCATTCTCTCTGATGACAACCGGTAGGCATTGGCGTCACTGAGAGATTCCTCAAGCTGATCAACCTTCTTGTGGAGTTCATGGTTTTGCTGTAGAACTAAAATAGCTTGATCAGCCTGTTTTGTTGCTGTATCTAGCAGTTTTTGCAGATCTTCTACTTTCTCATATAAGGTTTTGTATTCAGATTTCAAACTAGAAATTTTTGATACATCTTCATGCGAAGCCTCAAGTTTAAATTCTAACTCTTTCAATGAAGATTCCATTGATGACCTTTCTTCTTCCAGCATCTGAACCCGTTGATCAGTTTCCTTGATATTACTAAGCTCTGCCTTCAACAACTGTAACTCATCCTTCAGGGACATATTCTCTGCCCTTAAAAAATCCAGTTCCTGGCTAATTGAATTGACAACATCAATTTGTGAGGAAGAAACACCATTACTCATTTCTTGTATGGGTTCCACATCAACATTCCCACTCAACAGTTCATTTCGCAGTTTTTCAAGCTGATCTTCCAGGAGCTCAACATGTATCTTCTCCTGTGCAGCCACTCTCAGCCGTGCATCTGTTTCAGCAAGTTTCATCTCGAGAACATTGATTTCTCCTTGCAATGACTCCTTTTCGCTCAGAATCTTATCAAGATCTTCAAGGGCTCGTATGCGAGCTTGATTTAGAAGATGGATATCTACAGTACAGTTTCCAAGAGATATAGTCAGGTAATGTTCAGATGAAATAAAATAGAGTTCATGTATTTCTGTCATTCCAAAAAGATTTCATAATTAATTTTCTTCTATGTTTTCTATTGATTAATGAGAAGGTTTATATTATGGCAGCTACCAAGCCTATTTCAGATAGCAAAAGCAGAAAACTAACCAAAAGAAAGGGCTCAAAAGACGAGAGATGGCTTACTCTTTTCGGAATTTCTTATCATCCCAATTAACTCTTGAAGATGAAAACCTGGAAGTTGCTCAAGTCCACCTACGTTGGCTGACTGTTTAGAAGAGAATATCATCATAGTCAAATACTAATATTTTGTGATTGTAAATAGTAAAATGAAAAGGTTACCGAGAGAGGTCCCTGAGAAACAATAAAAAAAGATCAGGATGAGTTTCAAAATCTTTCTATTCCCTCAATATCTCCTTAGACTCTGTAGTCTGTTGCTTTTCAAATCTACGCACACAGACACAAGTCACGACACTAAACTAGACATAATTCAAAAACCAGTCTATTGAAGTACATCTGATTACCTTATGTTATTTTGCAATATTTATATATTTGCTAATACTTGAAGGCTAAGATGAATATGAAAAAAAGAGTCTAGAAGAAACTCTCTAATATTCAAAAGTTTGAAGGATTCATTCATCCAATAAAGTAGAATACCATGCTAAAGTTCTAGTGCAAGTATTGATTAACACAAAGAAATAGAAATATAATTGACTAATCCAACACAAGATCAGACCACTTATGAACTAAACTTCATTACACTACTCTATAAATTAATTTCATCACCAATTGTTAGTCTTGAGGGAAGAAACAAGCTTTGGTGCATACCGTAACAGTAAGGTCATCTGATGGAGAAACGCTGATCGTATCTTCATCATTTGGGTGTGAAGATTCCTCTGCAGAGTCCATGGCATCAGTGTCCAGAGATCTTGAATCGTTGGCTTGTATTATGACCGGAACACGATCATTAGTTGTTGTATCTGGATTTGAACCGTTTATGATATCTTTGGGCGACTTTGGATCAGAGTCGCCATCAACATTTGACTCCTGGAAGTTTGTATTTATGGGACGGTCGAGATTGATTTTTTTGGACTGTTGTTTCTTATTTTGCCAACTGCAAAGTGCAAATTCACGGTGAGATGTACAGATGTAAAGAAATTACAGTATTTCCGTTACAGGTGTACTATCCAGACGTCAAGATTCTTGATTCTTGAACATATTAACTTAACATCTTCCAAAAATGTTGGAACGACGCATAGTCTCACCCCAAGAAGTACAAAAAAGCAATTTGCAAATCCAATTTTAGAAATCAACCCAACAATCCCCAGCTGCTTTCGAAATCCAAAATCAAATTAAACAAATTCCAAAAGACACAGTCAGGAAACCGAAAGCCAAACAAAAGAATAGCACTAAAATCAGATTGAACCTGAAGTTCCGCTGTCGCATTTTGCAAGAAGCCGGGAGCAAACGAGTAGAAGACCAAGGGTACAATCCAACGGTAATTTGACGAGCTTTGTGCCCTCCCCCAGCCAAACTCCGGCCAAGAAAACACGTCGACGGAGCAGCCTCCATCAATTCCGCACGCACTCACACCGCCACAGCTTCTCTGCGAATTCCGAAAGGCACAACGGTTGCTTAGAGCCAACGACTGCTTACCTTAGTTGGGAGTATTTATATCTATTTAAAAATAAAGAGAGCTTATTATCCTTTTATTATAGGCAATAATAATATAGTGCATGAGGGTGCAGGGAAAAAGCCGGTGATGGGCTTTCTTTTCGCCACGTGTCAACGTGGCAACGGTCAGATCATGTGGGCTCACGTGCTATATCTTGGCTCATGAGCTGCAGTCCAGATGGGGTGAAGTCGCGCTTTTCAATTACTCCTCACATATAAAATCACGACTTTAAATTAGGGAGTCTTTAAACTAAGAAATAGAAGTAAATTAGGGCCTCTTTGATTTCTTGATTTCTTTAATCGTGTTTTAGGACCCTTCGTTTTTGGGGAATCAATTTATTTCCCCTCTCCAAAATGAAAAGCCCTGAGGCACGATTAAGCCTAACATTAGCATCACTCTTGTTATTCATTTTCAATGTTTGTCGCACAGCACCATTGCTGAAACACTTGCAGCTGTTGGAGGCCATATGATTTTTTGAACACTTGATGTGTTACCTGTTTCGTGAAAACTTGGAATAACAACACCACACTTGCCAGAAAAATGAATTCAAGCAATGATCAAGAATCAAGATCCAAGATTATAAACCTTTCGAAAATATCCATCCAGCAGCACTCCTCTCATCTACACGCCATTCGCTCTCAACCTAATTTCAGAACAAAATCAACTGATCTGGATATCATCATCCAAAGTATTACAATGCCACTATATCAACAAAACAAAAGTACCATCAATCCCAGTAAACCAAAGTATTATCAATGCCAGTATATCAACAGCATATTCAAGATCCTCCAACAACAATGGCCTATAATAATCCAGACATGTAAGAAAGTCGAAAGTCACGTAAATACTCAAGCAGTCGTGAAAACCAAAAAATATAAGTCAAAATGGGAATTACAGAAATAGACTAATGTCTGCCGTTTTCAGCAGCATGATCTTCTTTTCCAATTGCAACAGCCACCTTCTTCAGAATGAATTCTGTAGGCTGATGTGAGTTCTCCACAGCTTTGGATATCATCTGCCACTTCTCACCGTGCTTTGGCTCAGCGGCCACACATCTGTTAAGTACATCCTTCTGAGTCTCCTCAGTCCCATGCTGAAGTTCAAATTTGTAGTACAATGCCCAGAAGTCCCCAATATCAGGAGCCAGAGTAACAGCTCTGTTCAACCAGGATTTAGCTTTATCAACTTTTCTGTCATGCCAAAATATCTTTCCCACAGCAGCAAGAACATGGGGATCATCCCCGCATCGTTTATATGCATCCCTGCTCTTGGTTTTTTGCTGTGGCCGAGGAACCATCTCAATGGAGGCAGCCCAGAGAATACCACTAGTAGGGCATTCCTGCAACGCCTTTGCCATCAATATATCAGATTCCTTCTTGTAACCATGTCGGGCCTCAGCACGCACTGCAGAAAGCCAGAGTTCAGGATTCTGAGGATTCTTCTTACGGGCCATAGTCAGAACAGCACGTGCTTTACTTAGTCCACTTACTTTCTCCTCTAGGTGAGCAAGTGAGAGCCACAAAGGAATACAATTAGGGCAGTGCTTCAATCCCAGCTCATAGGCTTCCTTAGCTCGATCTAAGTTACCAAGCCGCTCTTCTAACTGCCCAAGCATCAGCCAAAGCTTGAAAAACGAGGGGAAGAGTTTCAGCCCTTCATCCAACAACCTCCTCTCCTCTGCAGTGTTTCCTAATTCCCTCTCAACAATTCCAGACTTCATCCAAACTCTTTCGGTTCCTCCTCTTTCACGTGCCTTGGCAAGAAGCATTCTAGCTCTTTCAGGCTCTTGGTTCTCAAACTCGAGTTTGAATGCAGCAAGCCAGATCTCTTCCGAATTAGGGATTGCAGCATATGCTTCTTGAAGAATCGCACGAGCAGCAGGCACATCACCAGCAAGCCATTTCTCCTTGGCGCCCATTAGCCACAAAACTTCAGCATGAGGAATGTATGTAACCGCCTTACGAAGCAATGCATCCAATGATTCTCTGGTGCCATGGCTCTTTTCAAGCTGAGCTGCTTTAAGCCATATGCTCTTCTTTGTCAAGAACACAGTAAGGGCGTGAGCATAAATTGCCCTTGCGGTCTCAATTGATCCCCTCTTCTTGCACTCCTCAGCATCAGCCACCCAGGTCCTCTTCCTATCTTCCTCCTCGACTCCAACCTCAATAGTGTTGTGGATAATAGCTTGACAAGTTGCAACAGAACCAGCTCTTTCAGCCGCCTCAGCCTCTCTCATCCACATTTCTCGGTCAATCTCCACACCTTCCCTCTGCAAAGCTCGAATACCCCTTTCTATAATCTTCCCAACCATGGCAGTATTCCCATTGGCCTCTTCTAACTTCGCAGCAGTTATCCATATAGCTGGCTCCTTTGGAAGCTTCTCCCTGGCTTTATTCAACACCTTCTTTGCATTTTCATAAGTTTCCAACCTAGCAAGAGCTAGCCACAATTCCACATGCAATGGACAGCATTCCACAGCTCTCTGCAGCAGTAGTCTTGCATCCTCCTCATTGGCAAGCTCGACAACTGCCTTCCAAAGCCTCACCGAATCCGGAATATGCTCAAGCCCTTTCCTCAACACCCTGCTCTTATTAACATCATCCTGCTCAAGCTTTGCCGCTTGCATCCACAACTTCACCGAATTCGGGATTGCCTTAACACCCCTTGCAATCACAGCCTTAGCATCAGCATGGGACGCCAAACGACAAGCCTCCAACCAAACATCCTCACTCTTTGGGCATTCCTCACATCCCTTTTTGATCAACTGCTGGGCAACCTGCGGTTTCCCTGCCACCTCCTCCAGCCTTGCAGCAGCAATCCAACCATGTGGATGCTTAGGATTCGTCTGAGTGACAGATTTGAGCAACAATCTAGCCTTATTAATATCAGAAACCTCTGCATCACTAGTAATCTTCATACTCTTCAAGTCAGTCAAGTAACCCTTAGGATCCACCACAGTCAATCCAGAAACAGAATCAGATAACCTATCCAACTTCAACGACAACACAGTTCCTCTCCCTTCACCAACAGCGGTCAAATCCGTCACAGGGGTCTGCCCCCATGGGGTTTCAGTTCCACCAGCTGCCCGGCTCTTGGGATCCAGAGCACTCACATGCTCTTTCTCCTGCCGAGCCTTTTCCAAAAGGGTATCCGGAACTGGAACAAAACTCTCAAACCTCTTCTTCTTGTTCCTCAAAGAGTAATCCCCTATCTCCGGTATGCTATCCCACTCATCAGCAGACAATGTGTATAATTTCCTCTTCAAGTCAGCAAACTGCTCAGTGATTTTTGGATTCGATGCTCGATACTTCTCAATCTCCTCCTTAAGCCTAGCCTCCCTTCTATCTTTCCTCCGAGAATCCATCCTCTTATCAATAGCTTCCCATACTGCATCAGCCTCCTTATCCTCATCATCGTATTCAGCAGACGCAAACAACCCAGCATCATTCCCCTCAAACTCATCAAACTTCTGATTCTCATCATACCCCTTCTCATCATTCTCCTCTTCCTCATCCTCCTCCCCAGGGCCCTTTCCACGACCACGGCCGACTCCGGCAGCCCCTGCAGGAGCACCAATTGCAGCAGCAGCAGATCGATCCGGCAAGTCAGGCGCAGCCCTAGCCGGACCGATATCAGACCGGGTAGTGAAACCCGTGGCCCCACGTCCCAGCCCGGCGACATAATTAGGCGGTGGCTTTGTGTTGAGGAAATCCAACCTAGGCTTTGGAGGGACGGGCGCTTGCATACCACCAAGAAAAGGGACGTGTAGGGTTAGGGTTGAATTTGGGGAAACCCCGAGAACCGACAGCAATTGGGAGTGGTTATGATTATCCGGGGTTGAGAGGAGGCGAGGCGGCAAATAGAGACGCTGCTGAGAGATGGGTATCAGGTAATTTCGCTGGAGATGGAGGGCTAGCGAGCCTAGGGTGGTGGTCGAAGGGTTCAGATTCAAGATTAGGGTTTTGTTATCCGGGGACTTGACAAACACCATTTTTTTTTTTTTCGTTTTTCAGCATAGATTGGTAAATGGGATTTGGGGAAGAAGAACGAGAGGGAAAACGGGAATGGGATTGATCGATCTTCGATCACAGCTGACACAGAGACAAATCCGCCATCACCATGTATATTCCACCACCACCACCAGTGAAGTTTTAATTACCGAGTTTTCGGCTAGCAATCCTGAAAGACATTCCAATTCCATACGATATAGGCTTGTTCAGTGCATTCATTTGGGCTTGCTCTTGTTATTGGCCTCTACAGAGGATCAAATTGAGCCTTGTAACAGCCCATTAAAGGATACCAGGGTTTTTTTCGGTTGAATCGTTGAGAGCATTGCTGGACTTAAGAGGCTGTCTTTGAGCGATCTAGTTCTTTATAAACTCAAGATTGCTGATCAACTATTTGTGCGGTGGCCACAATTAAAGAGCAAATATCCAGGGCTAACTACGTTGGTCGTCTTATGTAATGACTTCACTATTGTCATCATAGAGCCATTTCAAATGTCCTGACTATACAACAAAATTGTCTCATCACTTATGTAATGCCTTCACCAGCGTTCCCTCATTGAACCATTTTTTGTTGGCACTAGAACACGTACTGTATTTTTGCAACTATTTTGCCCCTTTACATTATGAAGATCAATCATAGAGTCAAGAAAATTACACAATGCTGGTCCAATTCCCCCCCCATTCATAAAGGTTTGCACATCATTCAATTATCAAAACAAAAACTGTCAAGTATGTTTAAAGGGGAAGATGATACATAGAAAGCAAAAATATGGCACAAATGATATGTATCATTGTTTGATATCCATGGACTCTATGCCCTTCTTGCTCTTGAACTCCATAACTGCCTGATCAAATGTGCTTCTAACATGCTGGCAGATGAGCATTAGATCCTGACAAGAATCCTCCAATACCTCGCGTGCTGGGTCACCTAAAACCACAATAACAAATGTTTAAAATTAAACGAAACTGGTTTGAGAACACCACACCGCATTGGTTATCCTGATCATTCAGCTTCCAACATGTCCAAAATCATAACTTCAAAAAAAATTGCATCACAATTCAGAAACTTTACCAGTAGTCTGGACTCTTACGTTCACTCTAGCTTCAGAAGGGTGTGGAATGCTATAACCACAAAATGCTACTCTTAGGCTGCACGATCATCAAAATTACACCCCCATTACTAAATTAATAAACAAGCACAAGACCTATGAACCAACATTTCAGGGTGGAAAATC
>MAYD01486219.1:0-16214 GCA_001909325.1 Ruellia speciosa
GGATCCAATATAGTGATTTATTTCAGCTAGATATCGAGCAAGTTGCTTTGGTGGCAATGCTTCAGAATTTTCCTGTGGTTGGGGAAATCTTTGTGGTAATATTGATATATAGCCTTGTTTCTAGGGTGATGTTAATGTGTGGCTTGGCTTTATGTGTTTTGCAAAAAAATGTTAGTCATTTGTCATTCCATGCCTCTGTCACTTATAGCTGCTTGGTTACACATTGTTACATATTGTTTTGTACAGGTGTCAAGAGTCTTTTTAGTACATATTTCTTGCTGAATTTAGATTGATGCAGAGTATTTTGTCTGACTGAGGACTTTTTTTGTAGTAGGACTTTATATTGGTCTTCTAATTTTTTCTCTTTATATTGGTCTTCTAATTTTTTCTATCTTCTCACTCTACAATAGTTGAGTTTCTTCAATTGATGAAAAATTCAATTGTGTATTCCAACACAGTGCAAGCTCAAGCTTTTCCTAGGACCTTATTTGCTGTTCATTCTGTCCTTTTGGGCAAGTGCATAACTGTCCTGGTTTTGGGGTATCAGGTTCTGCTTTCTAGCCGTGTCCTATTTCGAAGAGTGTGATAGTTCACTGTTGTAATGTTTCATTCCTGTACCTGTTTTACTGCCTACTCTTCATTCTAGATATATTGCTGGTGGCTTTATTTATATAATAATGCTTTGGCAGGTTCATCAGTGATGTTACTTTTGTAATTGAAGCAATGTTCTGACATATGCAAGTCTTTGATTAACTAATTTTTGGGTATTAAATTTGTGATACCTTTCTTCAGTTTTAAAGAACTAATTTTGAATGTTTATTCCTTTGTTTCTATTTGCCTTCTCACAGTGGGTACTTTTTTTTGGGGGTAGAAGTAGAGTATTGATATTTATGCTTTAATTTTTAGGATTCAGCCGTCAAATCATAAATACCTTAGGTATGGTTTATGGTATTACTGTTGCATCATGCTTAGGTTTATGGAGTTGAGATCTATCATATTATGTCTCTTGAGTAATTGGCAGGAAGGTTAGAGTGCTTAAAGCTAATTTTCAATACATGAGAGGATTTGATATTGGTAGTATTTTTAAGTTGGTTTGGAACATCCAAGTAGTTTCGTCACGTTCACCTAGTAGCTAATAGATTATTGTGAACTGATTCCTTGATCTTGTAATAATATCACAATGTGTCTGCTGGAATTGTTTTGTTAAGTGATATGTATGGCTATGCTCTTATTTTCGTTGAATTATGTCGAATTTGAGTTTCTTGTTATATTTCTGTGCCTTAACCTGTCCATTGTAGGTTGATAGCTTTAACAAATGCATTCTTATATTTAAAAGCATTGCACCTGGTTTTTATGGTGTTCGCAAGTTTTAGAATGTAGTAACAATGTCTTGTATATTTCTTTTCAGTCTTGCAGCTATTAGTCGGAAAAGGCCAGTCTTCTTTAAGCCTGTGCTTACTGCACTGTTTGAGTTTCGTTCAAGATTTGAGACGGTGAAGGGTCGCCATTCTGTCAGCATTCACTATTCTTTGAGAACTGCATTTTTAGGATTTCTGAGGTGTACCCACCCTGTGATTACAGAGGTAAAGTAAACTTGTCACATCTTGACAACTATTATGAGTCCGTATGTTCGAAATGCAGATTAGCTAATAGCTCCTTTCTGCTGTTCAAAAAAAAAAAGGATGCTTTCTGCTTGTTGGGATCAAATCTGAATGATCTATTGTTGCCCTTACAGAGTAGTGTTGAAATGTTTTAGGACCAGCTATTTAGCTGGTTTCTGAGCTAGGTGTAAACAAATTAGTTAAGTTGGTTGTTTTTTTAAAAGTGGAGAATTACCAACACATAATCAGAATCCGAGCTTATAAAATTTGCAACACGATTCTTTATTCCTTTAATTCTGAATGGGCGCTTTTGGCTTTGCTACAGTTAGATATTATTTAATACAAGTGGCTTGCTTCATTTTAGTTCTTGCCTTCAAATGCCATGTCTGGACTTTCAGAGAAGTTTTTATTTAATTTGTACTTAAAGCTCATTTTACCAATTGTGATAAAGCTTTTCACTCACTAGTTTAAGCACAGTAGTGTATTTTTATGCATGATGCCACTTTAAATGGAAGTGAGTATAAACTGTTGTTTGACCTCAAATAACATCCGACTCCTGAAGGCCATATGATGTACTTATTGCCATCTGAACTTGGGCAAATTACATCGAAAACAGATGTTTAATTGCTAGTACATTATATTTATATTGAATTTATTTTGTATTTCTGCAGTCAAGGGACAGATTGCTTAAAGAGTTGCGAGCAATGAATGCTGGAGATGCTGCTGATCAAGCTGTCCGACAAATGGATAAAATGATGAGAAATAATGAGCGTGCTTCGCGGGACTTGCAGTTGAATAAGGTAGTATTTGTAAAAGAAACTAACATTGTACACACTTTCCAGATTGCTGCTACCTGATTATTCACAATGGATGTGTTATGTCTGTTTCCTAGGATGATCAGCTATCCAACCAGTTTCATAGTTCAGGGGAAGTGACAAAGAAGAGGCCTGTTCCGTTGGATAATGAAGATAAAAATAATAGCTTTGATGCCATCTCTAAGAGATTCAGATATGGCCCTCATGATAATTCAACTGCTGCTGATATTAATGGTGCTGGGCAGGAACAAGCGAATGGGGTATCCTCTAAACTTCCTGTCCTGGATGAGGATCTGAATCCTGTTGAGCAGATGATTGCTATGATTGGTGCCTTAATTGCAGAAGGAGAAAGGGGAGTTGAATCTCTCGAGATTCTTATATCCAACATGCATCCTGATTTACTTGCTGATATTGTCATGACGAATATGAAGCACTTGCCAATGAACCCTCCTCCTCCAAGATACAGTGCTAATTCTAGTGACCCTTCTAGCGATCCACAAGTAGTCGCATCAAATGGTTTTGCAACTTCTCAGGCTTTGGATATTTCAGCTCAAGGACCTGCATCTTCAGCAAACATGAGTAGTTTGCCATTTTCTGATTCATCCTCTTCCCAAAATCTCTTGACAGACTCAAAGCGTGATCCACGGCGGGTAAGGCTTTTCAATGATGACAGTTTGTACTATTTTGTTTTTATATTATCATCACATTTTGTTTGCAGCTTGTTTTTGTTAATGTTGATAAATGTTTCAGGACCCTCGCCGCCTTGATCCAAGACGCAATGTAGTTCCTGCAGATGCCCCACCAACACTTGCTGTGGAAGACAATACTAATTCTATGCAACATAAACCTGTACAATCTGATGTTGATGCTACTAGCTCTTCCAGTCCACTTGTTTTGCTACCTACACCATCCATTTCTGGTAGGACTGAAGTTCCAATACCCATGACTCAAACTGAGTTAAATTTATCCGAGCCACTTGTAGCATTGGAAATTGATCAGTCAATTCTCAAAGATGAAGTCCAGGGCATAGAACTCAATGAATTCACTCCAGATAATGAAACAAATATACATTCTTCACCATCCTCGACTGGTAAAGTTGAGGACATTGTTGCACAAACATCAATTAGTCCTGCTGTTCTTGATGAAACTTATTCCCCATCATCACAAGAAGAAGAACTTCCACAAGATATTACAAATGTTGAAGGATCTGAGAGTGCATTTGTGGACTTGCCTATGGTTCCTCTGTATATTAGCCTAGACGAAGGCGAGAAAAGGAATGTGAGCAGACTGGCTCTTGAACGAATAATTAATTCATTCGAGGATTCACGAAGAATGGATTTTAAGCGAACACAGATTGCGTTGGTAGCCCGATTGTTTGCACAGGTAGGGCATAAGATTCCATCAACTAATTCTCATGCAGAGTTTTTATTAGTTTTTCACTCTGTAACTTGTGTTGGTTTTCTTACTTCATAAGTGAGGGTATTGATTTCTGAAATATTCATGTTTGGAACAACATTGGCACATTGTACAAGATAATTAATGACAAAATTTCATTTTTCGTATCACAAAGGCTGGTATATAGACAGTTTATCTTATTTGCTTTCTGAGATGTATTTATGAAATACTGATGGTGGCTTTTATTGATAGTAAATCTTTTGGATTGTAATTGAAGAATTTAAAATAAGGTGGCTCAATCTGTTTGTCTATGGGGTTCTTGCTTTTTTCTTACATTTACAGTTTACTGTCGTTTCCATGAGTTTGGTGATTTGTTTTCCTAATGAAATATGATTAACAAGCTTGCCGTCAGCAACATATAGAAAATAAGCTGTTACTGTATCCGCTACATTTTACCGTTAAATGAAATACCCAAATTCCAATTGATTATAATTTATTTTGTGAAGGGCAAAACTAAGTTAGCTTTTGTAAATTGTCACCATATATTCATGAAGTAAATGATCCATCTGAAGCATGCATGAGTCTGTTAGTGGCTGAAACAAATGTGAAGCCTCAAAATAATGGTTGATTTTGGACAGTACAGTTTTCAAAGGGATGACTGGTCGACTTCACCTTTTATCTTTCTTTGTAGAGGTGATAGATGGAATAACGGGATTGATATTAACTATGAAGGCTTAATAAGCTGACCAAGTATTTACTTGAGAATGTGACTCCATGGTTTGATGAACAAATGGAGAGTAAATTTTTCTCAATGCATATTGGCTATTCGCTGATTGATTTCAACAATCTGACCTTCTAAGTTTTATAATTTTATTTTGACGTTGATTTCAACAATCTGACCTTCTAAGTTTTATAATTTTATTTTGACACTCAAAAGGATATGCAAATGAGATGTTTTATGAATTTCTGGTATCTGGATTATCCAGACATTTCACATTTCTAGGAAACACCTCTACTTTCTGATGTTCATGCTGTTTATGTTACTGTACTAAAACATTGTTATTTTCTGTTTCTTGTAGACTGATGTCAATGGTGTGATTGGAATGGTGCAAAACCGCATTGTATCAGATTATGAACAGCAAAAGGTCTCTCTCTCTCTCTCTCTCTCTCTCTCTCTCTCTCTCTCTTGCTTAATCCCCCTCCAACTGATGTGCATGCCCACTGGATGCCTTTTTTGTGTATAAGTTTTCCAAATTTTTCTACTGAAAGCTAAGAGTTCAGTGCCCCTTTTATAGTGTTTTGGAGTTTGAATGTTCTTCATTAGTTAGGTGTATTCACCTTTAATGTTACTTATAAGTTGTGTAGTTGCCCAATATAGAATCCAAACTTGTAAAAATTTGAGAGCTTTGGACAATAAAAAGTTTTCCACGTCAGTTTTCTTTTTTAAAGACACTATGTATTTCATGTCATTTCTGAATATTTATTATGTATTCATCATCTGATTTTATCCATACAATTATTGACATAAAGATCTAAATGTAGCACTTTCTTTTAAAGTTCTACTCTTCGAATTAAAGAGATAGTTCATTATGTTTTTTCACACTAATGCTGAAGCCTCAGCTCTTCTGTTGTTATTGTCAGGGACATGAGCTCATAATGCATATCCTTTATCACCTGCATGGACTTGTGATCTCAGATTCTGCATCATCCGCCGCTGTTGTATATGAGAAATTCCTTTTGGGAGTGGTAGGAAATTAATAGAAGATTGATAACTAATCATTTTACTGATGCCCTTACATGTTAATATGTATGACCTTCAACTGCAGGCAAAATCTTTGCTAAGTGATCTACCAGCATCGGACAAATCTTTTAGCAGGCTCCTTGGTGAAGTTCCTTGCATACCTGATTCTGTGTTAGGGTTGCTTGATGATATATGTACCAATAGTCATTCAACAGATAGGCGTGGTGGTGATCGAGTCACTCAAGGCCTTGGAGCAGTATGGAGCTTGATTGTGGGGAGACCACCATGTCGTCAAGCATGTTTGGATATAGCACTGAAGGTACTTTTAGCATGGAATTACGCCAAGATGCTACATTTTTTATATCTTTTGTCACTCTGTTTATCTACAATTCTATGGGGACTCCATGTCCCGAAGTTTCCTTCTTAAAAACATATATTGGCTCTGATGATTGCTTAAATGACGACAATACTTGCTTCATCTGGTGTACTGTGATATGGCTAAATACTTTGTGCAATTATACGAGTTTTAGAAGTTTTTGGAATAAGTGCTTGGTGCCTACAATTTGATAGTAGCTGAAGCCCTGTGTTTTCATAGTTGAAAAAAGTCATTTTTCAGATCTTTTGTTTTCCAATGATAAACCTTAGAATGTAGGAACAAAAGGTTGAGGATCAGTCAATTTTTCATAGTTCTCCTATGAATGTGTGTTAAATACAAGTACAACAGTATTTTGAAAGGTCTGCTATGAGAGATACGTGTTCATCGGCATTAACTCATGGTTTGTAGTGACTTATTTCTATATAGCTCCTTGGAAGTTATTTTGTGTAAGAAGAGTTGGGCCATCCAGTTTATGAATTGTCAGTTCTAAAGAAATTTGTTTCAGGTGACTGCTCCCTTCGGCTGGGATGGGTTATTACTGTTGCTATACCCTCCGTATTTGATTGTTTCAGTCCCTGGTAGGGTCTGTAAATTACATGAATGTTACTCTCATTTACTTGGAGCAAGTCCTTGCTTCCACAGTCTCTAAATTTGAGTTTATGCATCACACCTTTCATGTTGCAAACCATGAACTGCATGTATACGTGTTTCCAATGGCGATCGGAACCTCAATTTGTTGTGTATCTTTGTGTTGGCCTTGAGACATTGTTGAATATCTGAATGTTTCTGTTTTTAAGTAATCAACACTACATATTTTATAATAAATTGAGTTCATTCTTAGAATAGTAAGTTTCTGTATTAGTTGATTAGTAAGTTTTCATGCATGTAGTTCTAAATTCCAAGTCTTACAGTAAACAGCATTGAAACTATTTATCACTGATATATTTTGCTTCAGATATTTTTAATCATCTATAAGGGTTGCACCAGGAACTTTAACTATGAAAGTTAGAACATGATATAGAATTCTAATGAGTATTATTGTGATTTAAAGAAGACATGCACTCATCTTCAGTCCAGGTAGTGGTCTAAATGTAGCCATATTCGTTTGTGGGAGGCTATTAAGGTTGGGTAGAAGGAAATAAAGGTTGGTTGACACCTGGCAATTGTATTTATTGATTTAGGGCTTGTTTGGCCATTGGATGTTAGCTGATTGTGGTTAGTTGGTTGGAATAGTTGATAGATGATTCAGTTAGTTGGTTTGACTAATAGCTGTTTGTAAAAAAGTGATAGCCGTTTGTTATATAAATATGAAAAAAATCTATAGAAAATATATTGAAAAGCTAAAAGCTATTTTGAAATGATGGGTTAAAAATAGCTTTTTGAAGCCCAATAAGTTAATTTAAAAAGTTGTTTACCGAACACTAAAATTAGCTATTTGACTGAGTCAAACGTCTGAAAGCTATTCAAACAGCTTTTAGCTGATTGAAAAGTTAATTGCCAAACACCCTCTTAGTTAACCTAGGAATGTATTGTTAATCTTTGAAGTATTCTTATTAAGGCTGGGTGGAAGGAAATAAACCCTAAAGCCTGAATTCTTAATAGCTTTACTTTTATGAAATGAATTGCTTTCTATTTTCTTGAATATATTACCTCCGTTACTGTTAACTTGATACATTTTCCTTCTTTTTGGCTGTTTCAAAATAGGTGTTACGTTGGTAACTTCCCCCTTCAATTTAAAAAATATCCCATTTTCTCGCTCCGCTTACTAATAAAGTACCTTAATTCCTCTCTTCATTAAATCCCATGCTCAACCCCAACGTGACACCTAAAATGAAACAGAGGAAGTATTTTTTCCCCTAAAGTTCTTGCCTGCTCTTGTGGTTGGGTTATTTGTTTATCTGACAAGCCCAGGTATCTCCCTTTGATAATGAAATCTAGGTTTTGATAACTAGTTTCTATTTACACATTGAATATTTGGCAAATATTTTTTCTTGCAGCTTTTATTTTACTCGATTGTGCCAAAATTGATCTCTTAGTTTTGCAATGCAACCTTTGCAGTGTACTGTTCACCCTAAGGATGATGTCCGAGCAAAATCTATACGCTTGGTAAGAGAAATTGCTGAATTCATCTTTGGTGGTTCTCTTTTTGAGAGGCCTGGGGTAGTATGCCCAAGGACCCATTCTATTTGAAAGTTATGGACAGAAGCTGTTTGTGTTTTAAAATATTTCAAATTTGTTTCTGTTCTTTTTCAGGTGTCAAACAAACTATACTCTATTAGCTACATTTCTGAAAACATTGAGCAATTTGCTATTGATAAGTTCATCACGGCTCTGGATCAACCTGTTTCAGATTCATTGCTTTCACAACCTTCTGATTCTGATAAGAGAATTGCTGGACAGGTGCGTAACAATATCGCAGTTTTCCTCCAGTACTTGTTAAATAGTGATCTGCAAGTTTTTTACCCTTCATTTTTGCAAGTATAATTGTTCAGTTGAGTTGTTCCATTTGCCGTTCACTGCTTAATATGTTTCAAGGTTCATATATTATAATGACCAAATTATGATATTTAATTTCCCATTTTAATTGCCTTGCTTGAACAAGCTACTGTATCTCGCTGTTGACCCTCTGACCACGTACTTCTGATCAATCTTGAATTTTGCTTCTGTGAAAAAGAAGTGGGAGTTTCCTTTCTTAATGTTTAACTGGCTAGTTTGTGTATTCATAATAGCTTTTCCATTTACTTGAAATTTGAAAATGCACATAGTCCTCGTATTATTTTTCTGTAGTCTTAAACTTGAACTCTGAGGATACCATAGCAAACTGCTCCTGCGATCTTACATTTCTCATATTTGGGGAGTTAATCAATCAAGATATTTATCTCTTCAGTTATGCTTATTACTAATCTCTGCTTCACAAGAAATAGTGACGTGAACTTAATTTGCGTAGGGCCATTTGATCTACTTGAAAAGATGTTCCAGGACGGAACTTAATTGTACAGTATTTGTAGTACATTTATTTTTTGCTGTTGGCATAATTATTGCTTACTGCTCAATGTCTTTAGGTGGAACGGATGGAGACATCAATCAGTGGTTCTCAAGTTTCAGAACCTGAAATTTCTCAAAATGAAACTAGCAAGAGTGTCCAGGATGCCTCCTTGAATGACTCTTCAGTTTCCATACTTCAAGCTTACAGAATCATGTCATTATTTTTTGCACTATGCACAAAGGTTGGGCAGTTTTTCACCTTGATAAGTGAAGATATCCAATGTGGATCTTTTTGGTTATTTGGTGTCGTTGCTGATGTTGTGTTTGCTTTTTTTGTTTTTGGTTTGTAGAAACCAATTCTTCTGCACTTGGTTTTTGACCATTATGCTCGTGCCAACAATGCAGCTAAGCAGGTGACCATATTTGCTGGTGAACTTGATAAATATATACGTGGCAGTGCCTTAAAATTTGTTTTTATGCAACCGGAGTTACCATATTTGATGTGTTGTATTGTTGAATGGATGTGATTCCATTTGCAAGCATGTTCCTGTACACTATTTTTGGTTCATGGAATTTCCAGGAAGTTAGTGAGGAAAAGAACATAATGATGACAAAAGAAAAGAAAGTTGGAAGTAATCCAAAATCTTATACGTCCACTGTATTCAAATAAGTGATAAGTTTTCCTTTTTGGACGTATTGAAATATTTGACATGTTTGGAAACTTTTCTATTCAATTTAACTAATAAAATATTATATTTTTTCTCTCCACCTATTAATAAATTTACCATTTTTCTCTCTACTCATTAATAAATTCCCCATTTCTCTCTCTCTCTCTGTCCACTATTTACCTTAAAACCCGTGCAAAACTATTACTTTTTAAAATACGCAGGAAGCATTATGTTTCATTGAGTTATTGCAATGTGGGAAAGAAAATAATAAAAGAGAAGAAATAAACTTTACATTTATTTATTTAAAAGATAAATATTTTATTCTTCAATGTATAATTGAGACACGAATCAAGAATTCACTCCATTTTCCTTAGCTTTTCAAACGAAAATCTTCTCCGAACACCTTTTCTGAAAACCTTTTTCCTTTTAAATATAGTATTAGTATTCCATCACATTTTTTCTTCGTATGTACTGAACATCATATTTCCTCAATTTCTTTTCTCTCTTACACAAATTCTTAAACCAAACATGATGTTAATGAAATGGTATCATGATAGTAACAAGTTTTACCAGTTCAAATGACCTATCCTGGAATGGTATTCTAATTTACTATTTTGGAATTTTGAGGACATTATGTTCAAAAAATTAGTTTGTAAAACTACTTCCGGCCAAATAGTTTGTCAGTGTTCTGCCTAAATTAAAAGTGTTTTCTGGCCTACACATGTGCTGTCAATAGCATTTGGTGTCTTAGCCTGGATTCAGTGGCCATGTGTCTCTGGGTGCCCCTTCTCTCATGTTTTGGGGTTTCTTGTTTATTTTCACTTTTTGTTGTTTATATATGGTTCTTAATACTGCCTGGATGTCTTTGATGGTTTATCCTGTCTTTATGAGCAACATTTATTTTAGCTTTTCTCCATTTGAGGCTCTGGATCAAGTATTCATTCAAAGAGGTTATACCACTATCATGGACTGCTATTATGTTGTCTGTCTGATGCTTCCCTTAGCTTCCAACAACTCGATAAGACTTGGTCTTAGTGTATAGGAGTTCTGAATCTGGAATGATTTTGATGATCAATGGTTGCTGTTTGTCCTGTTAAACACTTAAACCTGTTATTGGCAATTCCAAACTAGTGCCCATATGTCAAAACTGGTCATTTTTTGATGTCTGAGAATGTATGTTGTTGGTATACCCCTGCGAAGAACATATAAATTCACTTGATAAAACTTGCCATTAACCATGCTTCTTTGCAAGGATTATGTTGAACTTCTATTTACCATTCTATGTTTGTTTCTCATAGGATTAATAGTTAACATGTTTGAAGGAGCAATCTAAATTATCTTTATTTGTTTAGGCTGTGCATCGTCACGTAACTGTTCTTATGAGGACTTTGGGGTCATCTTCTGAAGTGCTTCATATAATCTCGAATCCACCTCAGGGAAGTGAAGATTTACTGATTCAGGTCATTTATTCCCAACTTCTCAGTTTTGCCCATATACCTCCAATACTTTCCTTCATGAATACTCCTCTCAAAGTGTTGAATGGTTTTTTTGCTTTTTCTTAAGGTTCTTCATGTATTGTCTGAAGGGACAACGCCATCTGGTGATCTAGTGACAACTGTCAGACGGTTGTATGAGACCAGACTAAAGGTTTTCCGCTGGCACCTTCTTGTTCCCCTTGCATGTTATTTTACAAGCTTATAATTTTCTAGCTGATTTGTGAGTTTTCTTTTTTCTTTTTTTGGGCAGGATGCTAGTATTCTTATACCGATTCTATCAGCTTTTTCAAGGGATGAGGTGCTTATCCTTATTCTGTTTTCTTCTTCCGTCATTGTTCATACAATTTCTTTTTGGGTATTGTATTGCTTGGACGCTTCCGAACAAACAAATCTTGAAATCAATGATGTGCCACAAAACAGTACTAATGAAATTATGGCTTCATTGAAACCTGCTAATCATAGTTGTTGACGGGGCATGCTGTTTGGCAAAAACTTGTACAGTAAATAGAAATTATTTTAGTATTAATTTTATAAATTTAAATACCTGCAAATTTTCTAGGACTAAGAAGAATGTAGACACAATAAATCACCATACTAAAGAAATACCTAAATGGCTAAATATGGACACCATGATAGAAAATTAAACAGAAGAAAGCATTCTTTATGGACTGAAGAAGAAAAGAAACGAATGACTGTTATCAAGAATAATGTTGTCCGTGAAAGGCTGTCAAGATGCATTTCACAAGTCCCATGGGTACTTTGAGCATAGTATAAAAATAGTGCTACAGTCACTTAAAGGTGCTGGATTAGTTCTGTGCTGCTGCATGGAACTAATCCAGCACCTTTAAGTGTCACTGTAGCACTATTTTTATACTATGCTCAGAGGCATGGCCCAGCGCCGCATGTGCCATTGACAAATATGCCTTCTAATATTGTGAAATTGAATGCCCAAGTAGAGTGAATATTTGAATTCAGGGAATGGTGGTATTGACGAGCTGATCAAATTTCACATTGAGTCATTATCTCTTGGGTGAGTATGGGGAAACATTTTTGACCTTTAAATGGCAGAGTTAAGAATTTTACATGATTACATCTTGATTAAAATGCGTACATAACAATTTAGGAAACTTTGTATGGGAACTTTAGGTAGCATGTAGAGTTTTATAGAAAGAATCCAATGAGAATTGGCGAAGGTAAAAACTGTTGTTTCATTTAGTTTGGAAAAGGGTGTAGACCTTAATGTCCTGGAGCACAAATTCAGTGCCTGGAATAAAAATGTGTTCCATCTTGTATGAACACACTGCTCACCTATGGTGATTCAGTTCATTTAGTTATTGTAGTGTTCCTAAATTTCTTCAAACGTGATTTTTAACTGTGTTTTGGTAGCATATAGAGTTGGTTATGCTTAATTGAATTGAATATAAGAAGGTTTACATTTTGCAAGTACATTTTCCTTTCCCTAATTAAAGTTGCCAGAACTAGTGAAGTGGCAACAAGCAAGCAATTATATTGATGGGAGGAATTGAAAATCTCTCTGTTTTGAACTTATTATCTGGTTAAATTCCCTCCCTCTCTCCCCCCTGTTTTGAAAGCATCACTTTATACATGTGTCAGGTTTTGCCTATTTTCCCGCAACTTGTCCAGCTTCCATTGAATAAGTTTCAGATGGCACTGGCTCATATATTACAGGTGTGTATTAATTCCTTGACACTGCGTTCCATTTTGACGATCTGAATAGCTTATGTCTACTTTTATGCGGAGGATATTGAGCCAAAATTCTTCAAGAACCCTGTGTCTACTTTCTAGACACTTGCATGTCCTTAAGTAGATATTGCTGTGTTCATTCGCAATAAAATCTATAAACATAGTAATGCATTTGCTTTTACCTTGGTCTGGAAGATGGGATCAATGTTACTTGGACTCTTCTTTCATCCCTCCGCATCTTTGTTGACATGGCATGGTTTGGGTGTGGGTGTGGGATGTGTGGTGAACATGGTCAACAAGTATTGGGTTTGTTGGCCATGACCCTAGGCTTGGTCATGTTATAATTGGCTCTTATTGTTCCGATGTTTTGATGCCTGCTTTTCTCTCTAGGGCTCTGCTCATACTGGTCCTGCATTAACCCCTGTTGAAGTATTGGTTGCGATCCATGACATTTCTCCTGAGAGAGATGGTGTTCCACTCAAAAAGGTGTTTGCTGAGCCTCTGTTGATTTGTTTCTTTTCTTTTCTCTTTTTTTGTAAAAAAATATATCTACTGAACTTGAAGGGATTTTAGTCTGGTATCCACTAGAATGAATTTGTATTCTGGATGTAACAAACTGCATTAAGTTTGGTTTTTAGTGAAGTGTGCAGTAGGCAAGAAATAATTTGTGACGAAATTTGACTCAATGTTTCTCACAACACAAACACTTCCCCTTGGTTTCTGTCGCACTGGGCTGGGGAGCAAAAACACATGGGAGATCTTATTGTGAACTTGAACTTACTTTTAAACTATGGTTTCTAGTGAAATGCAAACTAGGGAATAATTAATTTGCGATAGAAGTTATCGCTATTTCTCCCAACATAAATATTTCCTTTGGTTTGCTAACTACGACATGAGGCCTTGGAGCAAACACACTTGGGTGGTCTTATCATAAATTTGAACGTACATTATCACCTATTTTTCTAGTCTAATAATGCATTGCATTTTCAGATCATGGATGCTTGCTCTGCTTGTTTTGAGCAGCGAACAGTTTTCACGCAACAAGTACTGATGAAGGCCTTAAGCCAGATGGTATGGTATCTGTGTATTGTTGTTGCAAGAATACTAGATTTCTGTGTCCACTTTACTAACTTGTATCCGTTTGTTATTATTAGGTTGATCTCACCCCACTGCCCCTCCTCTACATGAGGACAGTAATACAAGCAATTGATGCATTTCCAACACTGGTAAGTTCATATAGCTCTTCAGCATCCAATTTCCTTGGGAGTTTCTTTCTCCTGGATTGGAAAGGGATTATCATTATATACTCCCCCATCCCACGATTCTTGCTCCATTTTCCATTTTTGGGTATGCCATGGGTATGCCACAATACTTGATCCATTCCCTTTTTTGTCAACCTTTTCCTCTCTCACCGGAAAAGGGGAGGAGGGATTAGTTAGACTGTTAGACATATTTGATTGTATCTCGAATCTTCTTCAATTCTTCTGATGCCAATAACTAGAATGAAAATACTATATTCTCTCTTCTTTCCCAAATAAAAACCCCCAAAACCCCATTACTTTAATACCATGCTGAAATGGAGTATGTATTTTGAAATGGAGGGGGTATATATATATATTCACGTTTGGTGTTTACGTTTCCCAATTGCTTCCAGATCGATTTTGTGATGGAAATTCTGTCTAAACTTGTGAAAAGACAGGTATGTCGAGCTTTGTTTTTTACCTTTTAAGATGCAGTTGTTTTTTTGATGTGGTTCGTGATCTAAAAATATTGAAGAGTCAAAATTTATTGTTCATTATTGGCTACAGATATGGAGAACACCTAAACTATGGGTTGGTGTTTTGAAATGCATCTCTCAAAC
This sequence comes from Ruellia speciosa, assembly GCA_001909325.1. Lineage (NCBI taxonomy): Eukaryota > Viridiplantae > Streptophyta > Magnoliopsida > Lamiales > Acanthaceae > Ruellia > Ruellia speciosa. The sequence continues at coordinate 14,643 of MAYD01486219.1, forward strand.
GCAGCCACATTCGTTCCATGTTCTGTTGCAGGTATTTTTCCTAGTCTGTTAGTGTCTCATTTCCCTGATTTGACCATATTTCAACATGGCATTTCTCTTTTGTAGTTTCCGTCACTTTTTCGTAGTAGAACCTCCCGATACACAAATATTTATCATTTGAACTTTTACGTTTATTAAGAAAATTTGGTTAAATATTAAAATACTCTTATACAATGATAGTCACATTTTACATGACACTACTATCTAATAAAATAATAGGGGTAGACGGGGAAAGAAAAGGATAAAACGCATTTATTTTGAAGCAAAAAATCAACCTTAAAATGACAAATATTGTGAGTCGGAGGGAGTATGTTTGTCTTTCATTTCCTTAATCCTTTGATAGTGTATATTTCAATTTCTCTGTTGCAGTTGCCGTCACCTCAGCTTGAAAGTGTGCTGAACAAATATCCGAGTATTCGTGCCCCGCTTGCTGCTTTCGCAAACCAATCTAGTGTTAAATCCTCTCTACCGAGGTAAGTGAAAATTGAAACTGGGTAAATATCTCACTCTGAGGTAGCATTTAAGAAAATTTGAAGTCGGGAATGTAAATTTTTGAGTCAGTAAAAAACATGGACTGAAATCCTAATATGTGGCTATAGTTTTCATTTAGACATGAGTGAAATCACTTAGTTTTGAACTGTATTTTCATGAAATTCAGATTCACTTAATAATTAATCTTTTCTGTCATTCGGGCTGCAATTTTCAAAATAGTAGCGAATCTTATAGGTCCAATGCTTACTCGGGTTCACATGTAGTGAACTAACTCTCGTTATCCCTGAAAATACAATCCGAATCATAATTGCAGCCGTGTCTAGACAGAGATGAATGCATCAAAACATCCCCTAATCAGAGTGTGAACATCAATATCTTCTGTACAAGCTTATTATTCTCTCCCAACTCAAATCCCTGAATTTTGTAACCATGGCAGGTCGACACTGGAGGTTCTTGGCCTTGCTGCTGCATCTGAGGCACAATTGCAGCAGCCCCATGTTGCACCCTCTCTACACACCTCCGATCCAAACTCTTCAGTTCATGGTGCCACGTTTACATGACCAGATGCAGGAACATCGAGAAAATCTGAAACAGTCACGCAATACAACCACCAAAGCGGACGCTGGGCTGAATTGTCGCCCATTTCGGTGAAATCTTTGGTCATCTGGATTTAGTTGTTTATTGGTTTCTGGTTTTGATCAAGTTGTTTGTTTAGGTGGTTCTTTCATTTCTCTCCCTCTCCTCACCCTCACCCTCTCTTTTTCTTTTTTTGTTTTTCAAAAAATGTAGTTTATGTTTTCTAGGCTTTGTTTGTAATCATTAATCCCTCTTCATATAGTAAATTCTTATTTCTTTGGAGGCAATCTAAATTAAGAAAATAAAAAAATAATTATATTTATCTGCGTAATTGCTATATTCTGTTTTGTACGTTGATCCGTGATTTCTGTCTATAACTCTGAAGAATACCATGACGGCATGACCCAGTGATTCATGCTATGATCTGTAACTGGAATTTGTTTTATTTTATATTTTGTGCAAAAT
>MAYD01486241.1:0-13844 GCA_001909325.1 Ruellia speciosa
GTTAATTGCTTGCAGGGTGATGGTAGTGGCTGTGTGTCCATATATGGCATTAAGTTTGATGATGAAAATTTTATGGCAAAACACACAGGACCTGGCCTACTATCGATGGTATGTTTCATTTTCTGTACTTTGTAAATGGGCTTTATGTTTCTTTCTCATTGTTGAGCTCACTGTTGTGAGATGAGTTGTATATTATGAACATGTTAAATAATCCAGTTTTCTCAACAGACCTAGCTTCAAATACAAAATCTTAAACCCTCTTACGTCAAGTTCGTAGCTTTTTATGTTAGCATGTAAATGCATTCCATTTGTTGCCTCCATGGGTTGTTAACCAATAATAAGGTTGCAAGCCAATTAATGTCCAATTTGAGCTTGAGTTTGAAGGGTATTTTCATTTACCATTGTCAAGGTTAAGGAACCATGAAATTTTAATAAGGGATGATCAAGTTTTATGATATTAAAGAAGTTACTAGCATTTGATGCACTTAGCCTTTACTAGTTTGTCTGTTATTGCCTCCATTTAAGGAAGTTTTATCTGTATGACTATATAGGGTTGTATGGTGCATTTTAATCAATTATTTAACTATATTTTGCAGGCAAATAGCGGGCCGAATTCTAATGGCTGTCAGGTAATACATCAAGCACCCCCTCACTTTATCGTATTAAGTATCCATTCAGAGTTAAAAATATGAAGTAAACTGCTTCCCTGTGAATCTGTCGGATATTAAATTATATAGGGAATGATACGGAAACATTAAAATTCATGACTATGTATTTACCTGATCTGCAATCTTTTGCTGTATTCGGATTACTCTTAACACTGAATATTTTCTGTATGCAGTTCTTCATCACCTGTGCCAAGTGTGACTGGCTTGACAACAAACATGTAGTTTTTGGGGTACGTGTTCGGTGCCACCTTTTATTTAACTTCATTCCTGACTGTTAACTAATCTATATCTCATAAGAGTGAGTAGTAGGATGTTCTCAAATATGATCTAGTTCTTAACATCCATTGATCTTGGGCTATCGTAGGTGTGTTCAATTTTTTAAACTTTTCCCCTTCCATGTAAAATGCCGCATTAGGCTGTTGGCTATAGCTCTAGACTCTAGAGGGCCACTTGGATGACAGTGAGCTAATTGTTCATTTGTACCTCGTTAACAATCAAGATCTGATTTGATGCAGAGGGTGCTTGGAGACGGTCTGTTGGTCGTGAGGAAGATTGAGAATGTAGCAACTGGCCCCAACAACCGACCCAAATTGGCTTGTATAATCGCGGAGTGCGGCGAGATGTAAAAACATATCTAGTTTGCTCAACGTTGAACAACGGAAGCATTTTTTGACATTTGGTAATATCATTGTTTTTCACTTGGCAATCAGAAATTTCTTGACATTTTTCTTTTTCCAATGTGTTGGCCATATTAATGCACTCGAGAGTAGTGAATTACGTCCTTGTGTAATAACTGGAGACTTTGTAAAGATAGGGAGTGAATGCGATGCTTGGAGACTAATTTAAATTAATAATAATTTTTTATATTAAAACCAACCATGAAAACTTGAGCACATATGTCATAAAGGTTAAAATGTTAAATCTTTATTTGTAGATGTTTATTATCAATCAATTTAGTAACTCCGAATTATATATACTCCCTTAATGTGAAACTATATCACTGAAACAAATAAGTGCATTCGTTACTCTAGTGATATAATTTTAAACGGGTAGAATAATGACAGACAGAATTATATTGGAACGAAACTTAACAAATTAGCCTAGTGGAATAACATATAATAAGCCCTCTGGATTCCTAGTCACGGTAACTCAAAAGATAATTTTGGCCAGAATCTTATATATTAAATAAACTTAAAATTCTTTCATTTCATCAAATTCTTTCGACAAATAATATTCAAACTCATGACGAATAAAGTTCACAGGCACGATAAAGAATCAATGAGATAAAAAAATAAAAAAGTAGAAGAAAATACCTCAGAGGGGATAAAGACACGAGGGCGCTTCCAACCAATTCTTTTTTTTGTTTTTTAATTTATAAATGATGTCCATTTTTTTATTTTATTTTTTCATTAAAAATCAATCTTATTAATTGTAGATTTGTTTTCAATTGAACTTGTGAATAAATTTAGTTCAATGTTAGTTAAATTTTACTTAAATTTTAATTTATGCAATGTTATTAATATTATTATTATTATTATTTATCTTTTTTAGATGTAAATTTATTCATTGCTATTATTAATTGAACTTGTGAATTGTAGAGGCAGAGAGGAGGAGCCGGAAAATCAATTCCGCATGTTGCTGCTGCCAAGGAATTGAACTTGGGGAATAGTTCGGGACTGCGGCACACTATGCTCCTAAACGACGGTGAGTCATTTGCAGAGGTGCCTCTTTCTAGCTCCAACAATGAATCTATAAGTTGCTTAATAATTTAATTTTTTTTTTAGAAAAAAGGTCCCAGGTCACCTTCCAAAGACGCCCCGGGACATTATTTTTTAAATTACTATTAAAGGTACAATTATTTTTTGAGAACGGTGACTAGTAAATGGTAGGCAATAAATAGTGATGTGCTGGATTAAAAACAACAAAAAAAGGGGGTTTAATAGCGGGTAGTAGAGAGTGGCTATGATGCTGAAGCTGGCAGCACCATTTTCAACCCTTCTGGTAAGCATAAGATGCATAAGATAGCCTCCCTGCCAATTTTACCAACATTGAACCCAAAAGGAGTCGCATAAAAAATCAAGCCTTGTTGTCACGTTTCAGAGGTAACAATACCTCTAATAATACACAATTTGTTGCTTACCCAAAACTCTTATTACATTACATAAAAAGATTTTTTTTATTTACCCAATAGAGTATTGTTCAATAAAAAGACGAATAAATTATATAGAAATTCAGCAAGCTATTGAACTAACTGTCCCAGCAACGTATCCACGCCACTCCCAGTAATTAGGGCAGCCGTTGAAATTAGATAAATTTGGAAAATTTGGATAAAGTGAATTTAGTTCCTCACTTGTCTGAGATTGAAATTTACACATTATAAAGCTTTTTCATCCGAAACCCTAAAAGCCCATTTGGTTGGAGTTTTGGGAAAAAAATTTCGTATATATATTTGTGATATTTGAAAAATATTTCATAAAACACATTCTTCTTTCTCTTCCTCCAAAATTTTTCCCTAATTTTTTATTTAGTGTTTCTAATTAATATAAATAAATTTTAATTGCTCGATTTTACATCATTATTTTCGTTTTGTTGACGGGTTTATTTTAAGATCCACATTGAATATTTTTGAAAGTATAATTATTATTAATATTTTTCTCATATATTATCGAATAATATATTATCTCACAAAACTCATCCATTCACATTTTATTTCATCCCATTTTTCTAAACCAAAAAAAATATCATTTCATCTATAAAACACAATTTTTCTAAAACGAAACACCAACCAAAGGTACCCTGAAAATCCCACCGAATATGGGAAGTGTAAAGATGCACATTTTAAATGCTGAATTACTAAACCGCTCCCCTTTTACATGTTACCGCTCTCATTAAAGATGGTCTTGTCCTAACTTGTAATTAAAAAAGTAAAAAAGGTGGCAGGACACAGCACCCCACTGTATGGCTCCTAGGGCCTGGCCATATAGCGAGGCGAATCGGGGGATGCCCCTTGTCTTTTTATAAAAAAAAATTGTAATTGATTTTTAATTTAATTAAAATTAATTATAAATTTTTGTAACAATATTAATTAATTTGTGTACGTTTCTGTCAATTAAAATTATTTAGCCATCAAAAATCACCATTTCTTTGCGTTTTAAGAATTTTGCAAACATTTACTACTAAAGTTGTGATTTGAAGGTTAAGACTCCCAAGTCATTTTAATCATCTTCTGTGTATAAAGAAAGGCGTCCGACTTATTTTTCAGGTTCCGGTCCATACGTGCAAATTTCGAAATTTAGGATTATATCTTTGCCACCTCTCCATTGCAGAGACCAAGAATACTTACTACTACTAATTTTCAGGGACTAAACCTAAATTCAATAATGTGCCAACATTGGAAAGGGTTGAAGTGAACTCTAACCAAAATCAAGGACAAGTTGAAACACACATCAAATTACAATCACTGTATGGTAGCTCATAAACAATTGATCTCATCAGATTATCTTGGCCAAAAAATAGCATAAATCCACCTTTGAAAACAAAAGAGCAGCCAATGTGATCGAGCCTACAACTACGAGAGACAAAAACAAGCAATTGACCAATCTTGTTTCCTCAACACACTAAGCAGCCGATTTGGGGATTTTGTACTGTTTCTTGAGGAATTGAGATGCCTCTGAATCACACCGATGACACAAGATCCTTATTAGTGTCTTTGCATCGGCGCCCAGTTTACCCCTCCCCCCTTGCATTTCCAGCTCGCTTGCAGATTTCAAGTCCTCTATCAGTTCCCGTGTCTGCATTTCAAATTAGAGACAAAAAATGTGTGTGTTAACCATTAAGCATTGTTATAGGTTACAAAGAATAAGACAAATTAGAGACAAAAAATGTGTGTGTTAACCACTAAGCATTGTTATAGGTTACAAAGAATAAGACGCGGCCGTCATGTCCCAACTGAAGATGTTCCAATATGGTTTTTTTAAAATTATGGTACTACTGCATAAATGACTTGCATAGTTGCACTCGCTTACAGATAAAATCATGCAGTATCATTAATTGGGTCTGGATGAATGACAGTGTATTCAGTGGTAGTTGGATAGATGCTACATGGAAAACCGCTGGTAGTTTATTTTGGATCTGAGGGCAGATCGAGTTTGTTGTAAAATATTCATTTGAAGCTATCAGTCTTATCACCCAAAATTAATGAACAGATTAGTGTGTAGTCTTCCACTGGATAAGTGGAGGTTTAATAGGACACTGACCTCATAGCCGTGCAATTTGATAACCTGCCGGATGCGTGCCACTTGGTTTTCCACAACTCCACGAGGTAGTCCATCTCCTCCAGAAATAAAGAACTCCTATGATATGAGACAACAAAGGCATTATTAAATATCTCATGCAATGCACATCCAAACAAGTGCAAGGTTAACAATGACGCTCGGAATATACCTTTAGAGTTTCTACATCTTCTTCCAGTAGCTTAGCATCAGCCGTGGTGAACAACCGAGACGGGCCTCCATCTAATACCACACGGATTAAGCCATCCTAGAAGATAAAAAAGATAGTATCAAAAGATGGTAACATTACTTTTTAACTAATTTGCATGGGCATGATAGAGGCAAACCAGTGATGCTTGAAGGAGTCCTGTTACAACACGATCCCGAAGTGGTTCTACTATAATATCACACAACTGACTGAGTACCTATAGCCATCATTAGACAAATATATCAGCTCCTGAAACCAGTGTTACACCATGCTACCTTTGGCAAACTGTTTCGTTGTATCCTTTGAGATATCATACATAAGCTAGGGAAATACAAAAGATATAAAGCAACAAAACAACGGAAATCGAAATTTCAAGGCTTTTCGGCTGATAGACAACAGAGTAATTCTAGTTTTATTACCGCATCAAGAGGTTCGATCACAGTTTCCAACCTCGACTGCGCAACATTTGGCCTATATAGGCCATCTATGAATGACTCTCTCAAATCCCAGAAAACTATTTTAGTTCCTGCAAGAGAAATGAAATTAGACAATTACAGCCGTCAACAGCGCAATGAGTGGAAGTAAAATTGAAAAGGAAAATTTCAGGTGAGGTGTGTACCAGAAAATTCACAGATCTGGTCAATTGCTGCATTAATATCCTTCCTGCTTCCATCAAAACTGTCCTTTTGGATAGAGTTTTTCGACTTAGCTTCTGTAGGTCTCTCTGCGATAAAGGAAAATATCAAATCTCATAATAATTTTCCTCTTTTTTTATGGAAAGACAAAATTGCATTAGAATTGGTAATCTTGGAATGTTAATTATTTCCACACCCCTACTGAATGCTTTCAAAATCTATCTGTACTCAGAAAGAACCTAAAGGTATCTGTTGCACTACTTAGATATATTCAAAATATAACAGAAGCAATGTGTAGGTTCGTTTCAATTTGGAAGCATATTTTGTACTTACTTGAAGGGTGACCTGGATTATTTTTGGTCCATTGCTCCCAAATGTAATCTTCCAATTTGTTTAGTTGGCTAATTGCATACTGCGTCGAGGAAAAGGTTGCATCAGTACTAATCACAAGAAATACCCATACAGAGAATGATAATATCAAACACCAGAAAGGAATATATATATATATATATATATATATATATATGTATAGAGAGAGAGAGAGTTCAAAACATTTTTTCAGTCCCATAAGGGATAACATCTTTTACTCCAGTATGCTGGTTGCAAATTTGGAAAAAATTTCTCAAAACTGGTCAGATTTAGGGACACATCCCATTGAAACTTCAAAAACTGGCGCAATTAAAGTGCAAGGCACAGCGAAACAGCTCCTCTGCTGATATGTCCGAACACATGGGTTGACTCAGTGGAGCATTTGCCCCATAGGCAATTCATGCTGAGGAAACTGTGTCAAAACACGTGTCCGAATATATGAGCACCAAGGAGTCCACTCCGGCATATTATGTATGCATCGCACCCTTTAATTAAGACATTTTTTTTAATTTCTGATGGTATGTGCCCCTAAATTGAACTAATTTTAAAAAATATCTTCCCAAATTTGCCATCGACATACTTGAGTGTCCCAAAAATACTACGGGACGAAAAGAGGTGTTAACTCAAGTGGAAAATTAGAGATCAACGCAAGCTCACAGCATTTTTTATACAAAAAATATCTGAAACCAGCCTAGCATGCCCATGATTTCTGTATTTACAAACTAAAATTTGCCCTAAACATCGGCAAACATTTTCATAAAAATATTGAAATCCAAATGGCTCTCCATTTCAAATGGACTCGCTCCAAACATATAAAACCTGGTTGCTTAGCCAATGTAAAAAGAAATTAACATCTTAAACTCCTATCCACCAGCATCATTGGTTGTGCTACAACGCACTTTCTGAGAGAAAATTAAGCGATGCTTTCTTTCCAAGGAAAAAGATAGCAGTCAATATGCTGGGCAAGGTAACAGGAAAACCATCTTAGATGGAACAGAAAAACTTTATTTTCTCACAATTTTGTTTTAACCCTGAATTTCTATTGTGAGGAATAGATGGGAGTGGGGATAGGGGACGGTGTCCCCCAATTTAATGATGTAAAAACATGTAATGTAACTCAAACTCACATAAAGGGTGTTCAACTGAATGCATAGTGCTGGTGTTGTAGGAACATTTATTTCCATCGACTTTCTGACATCAGGCAGCCTTGAATCTGCTAGTTCCTTCTTGACAAATGCTTTGATTCCACTCTCTCTTCTGTATCGCGTGAGAGCAGGCACTGGTGGAATTATGTCTTCCTTATCAGCTGTAGGACAACAAAGATTCCAATTGCACCAAAAAGGCATCAACATGATACCAGATTCCCATATTCAAACGGAAAAACAAAAAAAGGTAAAGTGGAATATGAGGAGAGGATACTTGTGAATTCATTATAATAAATGTGTTCATTATGTCGTGATATTAAAGCTGTCGCAACCACCACATTTTTTAAACAAAAATTTGTATAGCAAAGTTCCAGATCTAGCAATGAAAATGGATTGAGACTATCTTGGAAAAAATTTTAGCAATGACACACAATTTATTCTCCAGTCATATTTTGCAACTTCCAGAATGTTCCCTCTCTCCACAAGGAATCACTGGTATGTCCTAGCAAACGAAAAGGAGGAACCTAAAGTAGAGAAACTGAAAAAAATCAAATCTAAGGCAAAAGTGCTCGTGGATGTCAATGGCATATTTCCATACAATACTTAAATGATGTCAAGACTAATGACTAATGTGGGGCTAGGTGTCCCACATTGATTAAATATCAAAGTTGAACCTTGTTTGATATGTCCAACCACTTGCTCCAGAGCCTTAAAGTTTTAAGAGCTAAATGTGGTTATGACTCCACTATGGTTCACTTTGTCCATAAACAGTAACAAATGTAAAATTTAAAATTTAGAGAATACTCAGATAAAATGTGACTTCCTGTATCAGCTGAAATCAGCAGATTCGAAGATCAAACATATAGCAAATGATATCTAATAAAATGTGACTCTTCCTGTATCAGCCGAAATCAGCAGATTCAAAGATCAAACATATAGCAAATGATAAACATATGGCATTAAGAACTATAAGATTAATACAGTACCTATGCTGTCAAGAATATGCTTGGTATATACTTGGAATGAATTATCAGTTCCCCGAAAGAGGCTACTCAATTCACTTGGCCTCATTGGAACTTTAAGAGCAAAGAATTGATCTACTGTCTGCAAAGAAATATGAAATTCAGCTCCAGTTTGAGCCTTATCACAGCAAGCGTTTACAAATTAAAAACACTAATTGCCATCCTACTTGCTTTTATCTAATAAAGAGAACCTGAATGCGTGTGTGATTTGTTGATAAATAGCAAGGTTTGTATATATTTGCTTCCACATATACAGACACAGGTTTGTAGCAAGCGTTTACAAAATAAAAACACTAATTGCCATCCTACTTGCTTTTATCTAATAAAGAGATTAGATAACCTGAATGCGTGTGTGATTTGTTGATAAATAGCAAGGTTTGTATATATTTGCTTCCACATATACAGACACACATTATAGAGAGAACAAAAGATTCTTTAGCCAAAAACTCACATTGAAATGGACGAATCAGTCATAATTCAGGTCAACAGTAGCTAGTAGCTCGATAAAACTAAGAAAACCAACACGGTAAATTTGAACCTTCAGAACCATTCGGAAAGAAGAAATTGTCACACGGTGCATCAGAAGGAAAGCAGCCAGTGGAGTCAACCAAAACTTACAACCTTTTTCATGACTTTTTTGGAAGGTTTTTTTTGTGACTAAGAGCCAAAAAAAATATCTATTGATATTCTGAGTGGTAAAAATGAAGACCACATTTGAAAATAGAAAAGATAAATAAAAAATGATGTTTTGTAGCTGTAATTTCTCTGAAGTTCTGTGACACTTAATCACGGTTACAAAATCCAAAAGGCTCAAGAAAAAGGATATCTTTCATGCCCACAGAAGATGCCTCACACAATTTCCCAAGAATAACATTGGCAGGTAACTTTAATCAGCAGCACTGTAGAATTACCGAATAGCACATAACTGCTGGGAGAATTAATAATAAATGAAAAATTGATGTATCTCCTTAAAAGTTAAGCTTTCAGGTGAGATGTTATAATGATGCCATAAACACCATATATCATTAGAGAAGCAATCTAAATAAGTATTAGGAAATCACTGAACTGGAAAGGCACTCCAAGATCCAAGGCTATAAAAATTTAGGACAAAGACAATCAATTAAAAGTGTTCATTAATCTTAGAACAAGTTATAAAAAGGTGAAAGAAATCAAAGATAAACCTCCTCAACAATCCTGTAGACTTCAACAACTGAACTTCCATGCCTTTGCTGAGCTGAGACTGGGGCCCAGTTCTGAAAAAGTTGCAAATATTATTTGCATCCAAGAGGAAAATATTGCAGAATTCACAGCTTAAAAAATAAAAACCAAGAAAGAAACAGTAAGGTTAACATAACCACAATAATTCTTAAAAGATTCAGCTTGTGAAAAAACACAGGATGATTATCCAACCGTCACCATTTAAAAGAGCTAGTTCGCTCCAGCTGACTTAATTTAGATTTAGATATTGGCCTATTCAGAAAAATTCCTCTAAGCTACACAACACTTTTAAATGTCTTCATTTCCTATGTATAGCACGCTCTTATCGAGGAAAAAGAGCCTAACCCTATCCTACTGTATGTGTCAATAGCATAACTTACCACTGGCATCTCATTAACAAAGAAAATACACCTCAAAACATAATCATTTAATGCTCTCATTCATCAGTTAATACATATTTTTAGGCAATGTGGAAATACAGTCAAGTTACTGTTGCACTGGAAATGAAAACCACACAGCGTGTTTACTTGGTTATAAATTAAAATAATGAGGTTAATGCATGTGTATATGAAGTATATATTTAAAAAAATAAGGTATATACAGAATGTTGGCATTTCAAATGTAAGCCACACAATGCACAAAACAGCAACATCAATAATTCTTATTTCATTGATGGGCAAATGTTCATAATTAGATTCAATCTTTGCAAGAATGCCTACCCAATCCCAGGGTGGACACTTGCAACAGATGATAAATATTAAGCTTCTATTTTTTGCATCAACAATACATTCCATAACAGAACATTGAGTATGAATTGCCCCAACTATATAATACTTATCATTTGTAATTTTTCTTTCAACCTAATAACCCCATAGTGACAAACATGGACCAAGTGATTGTACAAGTCATTACCTCCTGTTTAAACACTCGTTCAATCCAATCTGAGATTCTTGAAAGTTGTGAATTGATCCACCGCAGCACCAAAGTTCCGGATATAGTCTCAATCTAAACAAAAGATATAAATGAAAAACATACAACTTGATGCAGATTAAGATGGGAAAATAAAATAAAATAAAATTATTTGTTAAATCTACAGCCTTTGCCAGCTCCACCCAACAGAAGATGAAGCAATTACTCCCCATTGTAATCCAGCTCCATCAAGACAAAAATGTTGCCTTCTATCTTTTCCTACGTCAATGGACTACCTTCCAGTAAACTCTTAACTAAAGTAATCATCAAGTGACCATTAGATGCTGCCCCTCTATTGATCTTAAACTTTGTTTATTCACGGCAAAGCCCATGCTAAAACCCTATCTTCATATTTTATCACTTTTTCATCCTTCCTAGATTTTGGGTGGTGGTCTTGTCCAATATCAAAACAGAATACAGAGGACATCCTCATTCATCTGTATTAAGAATCCATCGCGAGGGATTCTTATGCTTGCCAAATGCCAATTTAAAGCCACATTATCATGTCGGTCCATCCCTGCATTACACTAATAAGGACCTGGAGACCTTAACAAAAGACCCAAAAGAATGACGATTTCCCAATATGAAGATACCATAATATAAGCACAGGAATTTCGTGCTCTCTAACAAGCTGTACACAAAACCCTAAGTACAATTCATACCATGTAATCCTTTTTATTAAGCAAAAGATGTGTTGTCTCACATACCACACAATCTCACATATATTGCATAAAATTCTATAATTTAGAAAATCAACCAAGATGAACATTTTTTAACCCCTCACCTTGTACAAGTTTAGTTTCTTGATGTAAGCATCAGAAGATCCCTCTTCGCATGTAGATGTGATGACAGCTATTATATTTTGTTCAAGACTATCAGCAGCCGGAAACACAGACACAACATCTTCTGTAAGATGTTCTGCACTATCAAGGAATGGTTTCTGGAGAAATAAGAGAATTAGACATGTAGGTTACTTCACATAATGAACTATCAATGAGAAAACTCACCAGTTTGATACCATAAAGCTTGTGGAGAAGAGAGGCTGAAACAGCACCCGCATTGCGATGACGCAGGGCTAATATGGGTGCATAAATTGTTGTATCTTTTCTTAAAAGGATCTTTATCTGTTCAGCAAGCAATGATAAGGGATGCTCATGTGTTGTTTCAGATAATGCTTCAACATCCTGCATAGTCTGTGAAACAGGAATTCTAGATAAACTTCGGAACATCCACTAATTTCAGATAGTAATAAAGTGTCTATATAAGCATGTTGCCCTGTCAGTGTTACATATAGAATTGATGACGCTCAACCATATCAATCACGAATCTTCTATCATCATCCACCTATCTAACGATAAGATCTTCAGAATAACTTGGCCATTTTTCCCATTTTTGAGTATAATGATGATAAAAGTCAAGATCAAAATTAAGGAGGAATTCAACAATAAATACATTAATCAAAAGAGAGAAAAAAAAAAATATTTACAATTAGATTAAAGCACGTACCCTGGTAAATGCATGTTTAATTGAAGATGATACATATTTTTCTATTTGCTCCGCATCTGACAGAGCTGCATCATTCATTGCCTGCAGTAAAGACATAATTAGTTTAGCATTATCCATGCTAGGGCAAAGCAAAACTGTAAATGAGCTCAAACATGTGATAAATACATGTTATCCCCTTGTCCAAGGCTCATTTATTTCACTAATTTTAGAAGTCCACAAGATTGTTTCACTTTAAAGAGTTTCTTTCTTTTGACTTTCTTCCCATATGTGTGGGAACTGGGAATGCAGATCGACTGAAGCAATCATTATTTTAGGTAATGCTCAACAAATTGTTTATTTTAAAATAATTAAATGCTGTATGTGTTTACTGTATTTTGTAAAGAAACTTACAGCATCTCTGAAATAAAAGCATAGGTGCATATGTCGAAGGACAGAGCTCAACATTGAGATTAAGAAAGGATAATAATAATAATAATAATAATACCCACTCAGGTTCTTCAAGGAGAAGCCTTCGAATAACCATAGCAACAACTACTGTACTCTCCATTTTGGATCCCTAAAAGAGCAAAAGAAAACAACAAATCCGTGACTATGATTCATTTTGACAATACCACACAATCTTCAATCAAAATAATGGCAAGCAATATCATTGAACCAATATAGTTTGGTGTAAGATTGTTCATGTATTTAAACACATGATTAAAAGTTCTAGGCGTGTTATACATTACAATATTAAATTCATATGCGGTTTGGCACTTCCCTGTGTGGATGCTTGCACTCACAAGTGTTTCAATGAGTAATGCTGACATTTTTGACAGATCAAATACATCCAACAGTGAGGCTCCAAAAATATCATAATTAAGTATAAAATGTGCACAAGTTGCATGACATGTAATTCCTTAAAAAATGCTAGAAAAATAAACGTTGCACTTCACTTTCAGACAGACCTCAGCAAAATGAAGGTGGTAATCAGTAAGCCGAGTATCAGCCCATTTTTGAATAGGCAACAAGAATGACTGCAGGAAAGTCAACTCCTGAAAACCATTCTCACTCTGAACTCTGCAACTCAAGCTTTTCAAGTGCAATTGTTCTTGTGGGCCACGTTGCTCCTTCAAAGGTATTCTCTTCAATTGATCAATAGAATGTTGCAGGATATCTTGCTCACCAGTGAGGACATACTAAAGCAAAGATGAGAAGTAATGGTCAATCAGATTGTTAATTACAACATAATTACAAAAACACAATGAGGATAGTGCATGAATCTATTAGGGCCTGCAATAAAACCATCCTAAAAGATGGCATACGAAAGATATAATCTGTATAAAAAATTACATATTACCTCCCTCAAATTATTATTTACCAGCTCTGATTCAACACAAAATTTTCATTGATCGAAAGTGGACGTGTTTTTTTGTTCTTGTGTATGTGTGTACATCACTCAACTCATTGGTTCACAAAGTTTTTAACCCTTACTGCAGATAGTAAGTTGACTACACAAGAATTGGTGCATCCTCTAAATTCCCTCTTTTTCTTGAAATCCTTATATGCCACTTTAGGTCCCCCGTGCCCAATGATCAGAATCTTGGATAATTTTACAATCCCATCCAGCTAGGAATTTCATGTATCAAACTTTATTCTACAAGGCAGCTAATGGAATCTACCAATGACTCTCCATAATCAGAAACGTCACAAACCCTTTTTGCTATATTTCTTCTCTTCTTTTGCATCGCTCTCCTTCCCTGGTGTCTTAACCAAAAGTGACCAATATCCAACAGTCTATAGCTGTATCACCAACATGAACCAGCTACTAATCACCTCATATCTAGTAATCCC
>MAYD01486252.1:0-10022 GCA_001909325.1 Ruellia speciosa
GAACCCACCCAGTCGGCTTATTCCCGGTTTCTACAGATCTTTCCGGCAAATCGCACAACATACTTACCTCTTCTTCAAAGTTCTCTCCGGCATCCGATATTTTTCAATTTTTCAGAATTTTCTAGAATTTTTTCAGATTTTTTTGAGCTGTTGTTTGTAGTGAGATGATAGCAAATGAATTTTAAATGTTTTACAATATTTTTATATTACATGTTTAACCCAGAGGTATTTTCGTCTTTTCAAAGGGCTGCGCGAATGATAACCGGGCTGGTAATAGCAATACCCTTTGTAACACCCCAAGTTTTATTACACAAATATTTGTAAAACCCTAAAAGTAAAAGCCCTATATTGCAATTTAATTCGGGCCACATGGAAATTTTCAGTCCAAGAGAATTCTGACGGCGTGAGCTCTTTCCGGTTTCACGCAACCTTATCCCCACTCGCCTTCCTCAATCCGAACCCAATTATCCATTTTGCTCGATTCTTGATTTTCTTCTACCGCTGGACCAATAATGTCCGCGTCTTCCATTGCGGTGGCGGCCGCTTCTGCTGTCGGAGCTTCTGCATTTTCTTTGTCTTCAACTTCCGTTGATCATCTCTCGCTTCGCTTCTTAATCCCTTCCAGCGTAAAACCCATCAGGACACCCTCAACCTCAAAGGTCAAGTCTTGCGTAAAGTACTCACCTTATTCCCTCTCTCGGTTTCCCGTATACTGCGCTTCCACTACATTTGATAGCGTCGAAGAAGCAGAAGCAGAGGAGGAAGAAGAAGAAGAAGAAGAAGCTCAACAAAGCGGCGATGAAGAAACAGTAGTGTCCGAAATTGAGGAAGGAGAAAATGCCGTGTCGCAATCTGCGGATGCGAGGAGGCTGTACGTGGGAAACTTGCCGTTTTCAATGACTTCTTCGCAGTTGTCTGAGATCTTTGCTGAAGCTGGGCGGGTTGATTCTGTGGAGGTATAATCTTTCCTGAATTGAAATTGAATGCATTGCAATTTGGTCCTTTTAATTGGCTCTTGATTGTGTGATTGGTTGGGATTTGCACAGAATTTAGGGATTGTATTTGTACATCTTAATTTTGAAACTATTGCATCTGTGAAAAGTAGAGACCGTTGGTGAATTTTGTGATATTTGAGGTTCTTGTTGTGGGCTGGTGAGTTTTATATTTGTGCCCTGTTCGTGTGATGCATTGAGTTGGAGATTTGGTGGAAAATTGTAAGCAACCAATGGTATTCTTTTTACTAATGGCAGAGTTATCGTTGCCAATTGAGTGTGATAAGAATTGAACATATGTATCTTTTCATGTTTGCTTTAATTCATCAATTTAGGAGGCATATTGTTGAGAATCTCGATTTTGTGTGTATGTATTGATGCTGCTCTTTGCGTTGGAAGATTGTTTATGACAGAGTTACAGATAGAAGCCGGGGATTTGCATTTGTTACAATGGGCAGTGTTGACGACGCTAAAGAGGCAATTCGGTTGTTTGATGGAGCTGTAAGTTTCGGCCCTTTGGATTATAAATTTATGTTTTGAATATGTATTAGGGCTAGTTGAAATATGTCTTGTCTAAATGTTAACTTCTGTTATGATTCTGCATTACAATTCAATCTGCAGCTTTATTTTTCATTGCACAAAAGACCGAAATCCTTCTATTCCAAGAAATGAGAAACTAGATAATACCTCTGTATTCAAAGTGATTTCCGTAAGCACGGTAGAAAAATAAGTTTGAACACTGAAATTATGTTGTACTCCATCTGTTTGGAAATAAATGTTGTTTCAGGGAAAACAAAATAGTTAATAAATTATTGTTGTTTTACAAATTTAAAGGTATTTTTTCCATTTTTCGCAATAATTATTATACTATATACTATTCTCTGGGTATTTTATTATAATTTTTATTATCCTAATTGTATAAAATTTATAATTTTTATTCAAAAGAGTACATCATAATATAACATAATTCATTTGATTGAAATTGTAAGTGTTTTAAAAATTATACATGTTTTCAATCGACTAATTTTAAATCGAGTCGAGAACTTGCTTTATATGGTTCCCACTTATACTATGCCCTGTGCTTTATTTATTGTCATGAAACGATACTGCATGCATTGAACTGGCCGTTTCTTATGAGTACTTGTCACCGGAAACATGGAAACCTGCTGTAATTTAGCATAATGTCGATTGATAGCTAAATCAGAATCTTCTATGTTCCTCTTGGTAGTCCTGGCATTGATTATAAATCTTTTCTCTAATATCATATAATCAGCAAATTGGGGGTCGAACTGCTAAGGTGAACTTTCCAGAGGTGCCAAAAGGCGGGGAAAAGGAAGTAATGAGCCCAAAAATAAGAAGCACCTATCAGGGGTTCGTGGATAGTCCCTATAAAATATATGCCGGCAACCTGAGCTGGGGCCTCACATCTCAGGGCCTCAGAGAAGCCTTTTCCGACCAGCCAGGATTCCTAAGTGCAAAGGTCATCTACGATAGGGACTCTGGAAGATCCCGAGGCTTTGGGTTCATTACTTTTTCATCTGCTGAAGAAATGGAGTCTGCATTGAACGCCATGAATGGCGTGGTAAGAACTCATTTGAGCCATGTAACTACTCCCAAATCTTTTTGTTTTATCCTTGACATTAAGCTTGTTTGTTCGTTGTGACCTAACCAGGAGGTGGAAGGCCGGCCATTACGGTTAAATCTGGCGGAGCAGAAGGCCAATTCATCTTCTCCGCAAGCAGCTCAGAGCGAAGTGGAAGACAGCGAGCAGCTGTCGAGTGTTGTCACCTAACCAGAAATGCAGTTGCCTTAAAGGCAGGAATCAGGATCTTTGCATTCTTCAGCAAACGAAGATGTTTATAGACTGAACATCGATAGATTAGCTTCGGATGCAGAATAATTTTTGATACCATAGAGGAGATGTATATCAAATTTATCGATCAATCAGTATATGTGTGCGTGTTGAACAAATCTGCCCTTGTGAAATTAAAAAACCGTGTTTTGGAAAAGAGCAATTTTATGGCAAACCAGATTCTGTGGAGACAGTGGACTCTTTCCGTGAATATTCAGCCCAAAGCTTAAACGCGTTTCCTTGTATTGGAAGCAGCCGCTGGATATTTAGAAATTAGAAAGAGAACATTCTATAAATTCTGGAAACCTGTCAAAATTCTGAACTATGATACCACTTTCCGCGAGACTTCGTGTCCGTGTTTTGCCTATTATAGACGTACCCATCGGTTGACTTTTCTCCATTCTTACATGACAGATTAAGGAATTTGTTTATCTGTAAAACCTAGACAGGGGAACTTATTTGACTAATCTCTGCTTACCCGTTCAACCCTTGTGCCAATTGGCCCAACTCTCCTGCCTATTATCAAATTACATATACCCTTTTATCAAATTCCCTTCTCCATTCATCAGCAGGTCTGCCGTCTGCAATTCCATCGGCTTTCACCAAATCCTAGATTCAAAATTTCATCTTTATCGGTGTCTGATTAGTGATCCGAGATCAGATCCATTAGAGTGACAAAAATGAACGATCTTTTCTCCGGATCCTTTTCCCGTTTCCGGGAGCAGGACCAATCGCCGCCACCGGGTTCCCACACAATCGAGATGAACAACGCCGCCTCGACCGGCGGCGTGAACCTGGACCGATTCTTCCAGGACGTGGAAGCTATCAAGGACGAGCTCCAGGACATGGAGTCTCTATACACCCAACTCCAGGCCTCCCACGAGCAGAGCAAGACCCTCCATAACTCCCGGGCCGTGAAGGACCTCCGATCACGGATGGACGCTGACATCTCCGCCGCCCTGAAAAAGGCCAAGCTAATCAAAGTCCGTCTGGAAGCCCTCGATCGATCCAACGCCGCAAACCGCAGCATCCCCGGCTGCGGCCCGGGGAGCTCCTCCGACCGGACCCGGACCTCCGTCGTCAACGGCCTCAGGAAAAAGCTCCAGGACACGATGAACCGTTTCAACGACCTGAGGCAGAAAATGAGTTCCGAATACAGAGAAACCGTCCAGCGGCGGTACTACACGGTAACCGGGGAGAACCCGGACGAGAAGGTCCTGGACCGGCTGATAGAGACAGGGGAGAGCGAGACGTTTCTGCAGAAGGCGATACAGCAGCAGGGGAGGGGGCAGGTCATGGACACAATAATGGAGATCCAGGAGAGGCACGACGCGGTGAAGGAGATGGAGAGGAACCTGAGGGAGCTGCACCAGGTGTTCCTGGACATGGCGGTGCTGGTGCAGAGCCAGGGGGAGCAGCTGGACGACATTGAGAGCCAGGTGAACAGGGCCAATTCGTTTGTGAGAGGGGGGACACAGCAGCTGGAGGTAGCCAGGAGACACCAGAAGAACACCAGGAAATGGGCCTGTTTCGGGATTGTGCTGCTGCTCATCGTTGTCTTGATCATTCTGCTGTCCATTAGGCCATGGGAGACAAAATGATGATTGATGAGTGGGTGGTCAAATCTTGGGATGGGTTATTTCTTTTCTGTTGTTTTTTTGGTGTTTACCATGGTGACTGTGTTAGATTGGGCCACTTGCATTAGTTCTCTAGTCTGATTCATCATTCATCCACCCTGGCCCCTGGCTGCTCTGCTCTGGTTCCATATATTCTGTTTTTGGAGATTTGTTATTGTTTTATTTTCTGATTGTATCTACTTGCTTGTTGATTTATGTTATATACTTCTCTGGGTTTATTTTATTATTTCATCTCTTTTCTAAACGAGGGTGGCGTTTAGTGGATGAATTGAGAGGGGCACACTACCAGCGTAGGGTCCACACCCTACAGACTACAGTGAGGGGGTTGAGGGGTGGGCATGGACTGAGAGGCTGCGTCAAAATTCAAATGTGGGTCTCTACACTCTAATCCCCACCTCCTTTTTATAGATTGAGGACCCTTTAATAACAGATGGAAACGTGGAAGGTAGGGGTGGGTAACTGCCTATTAACTGGTATTGATTTTAGTCTTGTTGCATATTTATGTGTGTACCTTTCTGTAGTTGTTGAGGCACCATTTCTTCCCCAAATTACCCTAATAAGTGTTTCTTGTTCATTTCTTCTTTGTTTTAAATTAATACAATATTGAACCCAATTGAGTTGTGCGGTTACCAACAGAGAGAAAGATGTTAATCATATGCGGCTAAATATATCATTATTGGATATGACAGCAGGGAGAATTTGTGTCATGTATTTATCACAATGCTGAATTGCTGACAGATCATGGAAGGGTATGTGCACCCGAACTGAATTAGAGTCATGACTCATGACACGTGCCCCTGCAGAGGGTTTCTTTTCTTTTTGGTAGTTCTAGACCAGGATATGAACAAGAAAAAGTAAATAGCATAGAGAAAATGTAGTGTTCTTTGGATCTTAATGTCTGCACCATACCACAAGTTGTCCACTAGCCATGTACTCCCGGGAGATCTATCCATCAAACAATTAATTAAACTAAATACAGTATCTGGTCCACATTCATATAAAAATATTGAATTGCTTGTCCCAAAGTGAAAAATATCAGCAAGGGAAACTGATAAGCCACTGTGATGCTTGATTCATGCACATGACCATTGGTATATTATATGCATTATATGCACCATACAATAAAGGTCCTAGTGGACCAACTAGAATTTTGTAGATTCCAAGGAAATAAGAAAAACCAAATAGTCTTGCAAGAAATAAACAAAAAAGCCAGCAAAGAGGACATTTATGGTAGATTCCTTAATGATATAGATGAAGTAATTAGTTCAGACACTAATGGCAAACTCTGATCAACAATGGTATTTAAAAAAAAAAGATTCATGCAGTGTGAGTGAAAATGGTTTGATCTGCAGTCAGCCATTTAAATTCAGTGGAGGGAGGGATAACTTGTATCGGCTGTTGCTCAATGAATTTGGTCTATTGCTACAATAATCAATACACTGAACCACCACAATGTACAAAATGTAATGGTATAAAAATAATTACTTCAAACAATTTTGGGTTTGAGGAATATGACTTGTGAAGTAAATTCAATCTTTTTGCAGCACAGTGATGTGATAAGAATGGCCTTGGCATTTGCCCGAAGACGCTTTGGATCCATTCTCACCATCAAGTACACGATTCCAGTGCAGAAAGTAGTTTGATAAATCGTATGTGCCTGGGGTGAAAACACAAATCTTTAGGGGAACTTGGGCAGAAGATCTGGGCTCAACGTTGAATCGGGTTGAACTTGTTCCTGACCAAATGAATGGTGTGACACTTTCAGTTGATGGGGTCTTGGCAGCCCGAGCTCCCGTAACATCAGCCGTTACTCGAAGCTCAGTGGGATGGGAAATATCATGCCACCCCACTTCATTTCCAGAATTAGGACTGCTGTTGACTGAGTTTAATACGTGTGTAAAGTCAAGGGTGACGAAGCGGACTGATACAAGGTCTTCTGAGGAATTGTACAGAGTCATAACCATGCTCATTTCGCAAAAAGAAGTGGAAAAGTCATGTCTAATCGACTTGGGACCATCCATTATCCACCATATTGGGCTTTTGGTTGCAATACTACATATGTAAAAACAGACAGAAACATAAGCAACTTTTCCCTAGCAAAAGAATCGGGCAAGGATAACGCCATAATAAATATGAAGAATCCAATAATATAAGAAACTGAATACTGTCCACAAATGATACTGATAGGATAAAAGATTCATATATGTAGAGCCAGTTAATTACTGTAAAGGAAGGAACCTACCTGCAATGGCAGGTATGATGAGAGAACAATTCTGCAGTCCTTCCTGCATTAGTGCCACTCTGTGACTCGTATATCATGATGAAGTCAACTGTGCTTCCATGGTCCTAATGAAGGTCCAGAACATTTGCAATTATAGAATAAAAATGACATAAAGTACAATAACAATAATAATAATAATAATAATAATAATAATAATAATAAGGCAACCAGAATATATACAGACCTTTTCCTGTCGTTCTTGGTGCAATTTTTCATGATGGTGAAAAAGAATGAGAGGTGAAATGGCGGTGTCAAACAACTCCCGGGAATCTTTGTCCAGTCTTACATCTGGCCCTCTTGAAGAAAGTGAAGATTTTTCGTCTTCAATCTTTGCTTGTCTTTGGCAATTCTGAAGCTCAAAGTAATTCAATAGAAGTTACATATATGAAATAGATACGGAGAAATTAGGAAAAGAGGAGGGCGTTTATAGTACTCCCTCCAATTCAAAATATAACAATATTCTGAATAGGAGTAACTCATTTCAAGAATGGCACTACAAGTCAAGAGTTGTCTCCCTTCTTGATAAGTTGGTCTTGCTAAATTTCATAGATCAGAAAAAGGTAAAAGAAACTCTCAAATCTTTAGATATCCATATGCGTGTCACATGTGGCACAGGGCTCAATTGCCTGCCAGTGCATAAAGGCCTTTCAAGGCAAACTAGTACATCCTTTTGTACAAATAAATTCCAGGGTTAATCTTTATCTACTGGCAGTTGGAATTCCAATTCAGACCCATCAAGGAAAAACTACAGACATGCATGCAATAGTAGAGATACAAGTATATAACTTCAGAAAACAGTGGAGCACTAAAAACTTAGTTCCATTAGTTTTTTTCTTTTGGTTTAGTCGAGCACAATTCTGAATTCAGAGACCAACCTTTAGCTTGAAAAAGTATGATAGAGCCTGACCAGCCACTAAGGGTTCCAAAGAAGAGACAGAATCCAATGGTTGGAGCATTACAAGTTCCCACTGATCTCCAACACATGATAATTGATGAAGCTGAAAACTTTGTGAACTGGTTCTGTTGACGACCTGCATCTGGACAAGGAACTCTTGCAATTTTGAAGGACAAGGGCTGGTCTGGAATGACACCTCAAGAGATGGCAGCACCTAGTTTGAAGGAATAAATGGTAAGAACATTATTAGTGTAGATGCGTATCAGAGATACATGGCATACTACCTATTAAACCATGAAACAACAAAGCCATACAAATAGAAAAGTAATACAGCCTTAGATGCATGAAAAATTTAAACTCTATGGCAGTATGTAAAAATCAGTCGAGTGTGACGCATTCAATTAATTTCAACAGTATAAACACTTAGCAAACAATCAACATCCATTCCCGAGCGTACCTCCAAATTGTAGTGCATGCGCAACGTACGATATGTTAAAACAGATGATTCATCCTCTATCTCATAGTAAATTGTTATACATAGTGAAATGGTTCCAGCTTCAGCCGCCCTAAACCAAAGGGGCCATTTAAGTGGCATTTCCCAAGAAATTCCTTTTGTCTGATAAGGAAACAAAAAATACCACGCCTTCTTCAGTCAACAATGCTAAAGAAAATGTAGTTGAAAATTTAAAACATATGTCAAACAAATCTACCTCAGGAAACACAAATATGCTATTGGCAGCATCCAGTTGTGTGCAACTTGCTGAAGAATTTTCCTGCTTCCTAAGGCAATTTGGAAATTCGTAGCCCATGACTTCCTCATCTGCGATGTTAAGAAATCTAGGATGACTGATCCTCATCTTCAAATTCTGTCAACAGAGAACATGGTTGACATAGTGAATCATGCTGATACTTCATTTAATGTTGTAAGGTAATATTATATGGACAGCATAAAACAAGACATAAAATTTTGACCCCTGTTTTTATTGCTCTAATGGATTGCGTAATTGGCAGAAATCATAACATCATGGCAAATAGCAGTAGCAATAAGGACAGGTCATGGATTGGCAGATCAAATTTAGATCCATGTATATGAGATATCCCAGAACTGGAACCCGCCAACCAGTGATAGGTTATATTACTTGACCTGAATGTTATTCGTTTGGGTTCGTGGGTTACTGATTTGATTTGACATATATATATATACACCCTATCACAATCAATAAGCTAAAATATCCCTAATATATTTACATTCCATAACACTCCCGATCAAGTTGGAGCATAGATATCAATCATGCCCACTTGTTTCAATTGCTCCATTGGAGTGCTTTGGTGAAGATGTCTCCAAGTTGTTCTCCAGTTTTCACATGTCCCGTAGTAAACAAGCCTTCCTAAAGCTTTTCTCGAACAAAGTGACAATCAATCTCAATGTGTATGGGGTGCTCATGGAATACTGGGTCGAAACAATGTGAAGAGCCGCCTTATTATTGCACCACAATCGACTTGGGACTGTGGCCTTAATCACAACTTCTTCAAGGCATTGATATATTGAAAACAATTGACACAGTATGTGCCATGACTTTATACTCTGCCTCAGCACTAGATCAAGGTATAACCCGTTGCTTCTTTCTCTTCCACGATATTAGATTTCAATAAGCTTGAATACAATAGCCTGTGCTAAATATTCACGTGTCCACCTTGCCTAAATACAATCCCCAACCCAGGGGCCCTTCTAGATAGTACAGAATATGCTCTAAAGCATTCCAATAATCAATTGTGGGTGCTGACATGAATTCACTCACCACACTAACGGGATACGCAAGTTAACGTAAGATAATTTAGTTTCCCGACCAATCTACGATATCTCTCAGCCTCAAATAGATTTCCTCCTCCGTAGTTGTTAATTAAGAACAATTGGTGTGCTAAATGGTTTTGCCCCAAAATTTTCATGTTTCCACCAGCATATATTTCCTTTTGAGACAAAAGAATACCTACACGGTTCTGCAAAACTTCAATCACCAAAAAAATATTTCAATTTTCCAAGATCCTTAGTTTGAAATTGCCCATTAAGAAATGTTTACAAAGATGATATCCCTTCACCATCACTTCCAGTAAGAATGGTGTCATCAAGACCACAAAGAAAATAGAGCCCCGTACTATCTGCCGAAGAACACCGAATGATCACTTCTGCACTTGGCAAACCAAATTTCTCTACCGTAAGGCTTGAGTTTTCCAAACAAAGCATGGGGACTCTATTTAAGCCCATACAATGACTTATGAACAATACGCGACAAACTCTTTACCCTGCTCCCCCTGAACAGCAAAGCCAGGTGGTTGCTCTAGGTAAACTATGAAGGTCACCATGCGA
>MAYD01486259.1:0-11374 GCA_001909325.1 Ruellia speciosa
TTAATCATAACTCTTAAATAATTATTAACATTAATTAGCTTTAATTTCATATTTCTAAATACTAATTTATTGTTAATTTCAATTAACGCAAATTAATCAACAATTTTAAAAAAATTAATAATTAATCTTAATTAAAATTTACAATTAATAAATAAAAACATTAGGGGGGAGGGGGGCCAGGGCGTCCTCAGGAGGCGGCGTGCTTCCGTCATGCCCTGCCACTTTTTTTTAAATTTTGAGTTAAGGAGAAAAACGTCTTTTGAGACGGTAACCAGTAAAAGGAATAATGAATAATAATACTCTTAATTAATTATTATCATCAAAAACAAATTATTTAGTGCATCCAAGCCCACTATGTATTACCAATTTGACACGTGTGTGACCCACACTAGATGATTCATTATCTTTTAACTTGATATAATAATTAATGTACTTATTAAGCTTGTTTTACTTTCTCACACAATAAAACTAATATTCCAACATATCTTATTTGATTATATCCAGATTAGAATGCCTAGTTTGATAACAAGGTACTTCAGATATCATACTCGATGCACCACAAAGCGTGTGTTGAGATTAATATGTATATGTCAAAGATCTTAGCACATCTAATGAGATCTCAACATATCCAATGTGGTGCATGTGGAGATGAAATGGACCTGATAGTAGATACCAGCCAGATTGGTCCATGAAAATAATAATAAAAGAGTAAATTGTTGCTGGTAATTCAGGTCAAATTTAAGCCAAAGGACACCATGCTTCCACTACACTAATCTAGATTTTAGAGAACCAAAAGGAGCCACAAGGATATGCTTAGGTTCTAAGTTTATCATTGCAACACTCTGAGGTCGAAAAACACATTATGTTATGCGTGCATAGAAGTTGGATAGATCACTGCAGTTCCTGCAGTGTCTAAATCCATTTTCCTGATAGGATCAACGGATAGTGCAACAGTATGTATGCATTCTGTTTAAGGTCGTGCAGCAGCCCAAAAATAAATCTCAATGATCACTTGGCAATTGTCTGCTATACAGGCGTGGGTGGGCTTGGTTCGAGCAACACAGACGGCAAGAACAGGTCGTGCAAGAGCAGATATAGACGATGTCATGGAATGGATGGTTGTTCATCCTGCGCCAGGGGTTCTTTCTTGTTCTTCGTAACCAAATCATAGTTGATTGAAGCCAACTGCGACAAGTTCTGTACCATTGCATTTGCAGCATTTGAGACAACAATATTAACAAAATATATTACAGAAAGGGATGGATCATACATCCTGTTTGAAATTGAAGCAAAATAAACAAGAAAACACAAGGATATATGTAATGTGGTTCAGCCATGAGGCCTACACGACATCCACGAAGAGAGTACCCAGAAGTGACAAACCAATATTATTATGCCCACTTAGTTTAATAGTTCAATGAACACAGAACACCTATTTATATAGTTCAACGGATATGCGAAATAATGAATGTATCACCTTGAATGAGAAATTGCTGAAAGAGTACTTCGTTTCAAGGGGCGAAGAGGGAAAGTCTGCTAAGTTTCCACATTCGTCCACCTGCTTTCAGAGAAAAGCAAAATGCCATTACAAATTGTCCGGTTCTGTGTCTTTCGAATCACTTGGAAAGAGAGCATTGGAGTAATAAGTAGCTAATATTTTGAACAAAGTAAAGAACATAACCAAAACCTTTCAGCAGCGATACCCAAAAAGTGAAAGAAGAAACAAGTAATTCTTCAGGCAATTGTTACATGTTGAAAATTAAATAATATTGGGTAAGTTTAAAAACTACTACCCCTTTCTGTCTACTTTATTTGTTCCCACTACTATTGGTTTACCTTAAAACATACATTAATCAGAAAGCAGCATATTCATATCTGTAAGATAAGAGTCCAAGGGCCAAAATGATGATTCTCACTTTCTCAGGCATGAAAAGTGAAAACCTTCTTAACAATAGTATTTGAAGGAACCTACCTACGCCTTCATGTTGGAGTCTAATTCCGTATGGCTTACAGAGTATAAAAAACAAATGTCTCAATTGGGCTTACATCTTCATCCTGCAGGTAACTGTATGTACTGCTGCTGCAGGATGCACTGCCTGTCTCAGTAATATCATCAAAATCACTACCTCCATGAATATTCTTGTCCTCCAGATTCCAGATATATCGGCTCATAAAATAACTCGTATCATGTGCATCATCTGAAGGTATAAATGCTGCCTGTGGCAAGATAAAACCTATATTGAAAGCTTGGTAGTTTGGCATTAAACAAGAGCTGAAATCGAAAGTGAATTGGATTAAAATTAAAATAGGAGAAACCTTCTGCCTTGCAAGAGTGTCCCAATTGATATCTTTAAAATAGGGATGCCTTTTAACCTGAGAAGCAAAATATTATAAAAGAATATGTTGTTCTATACCATTTGTGCAGCCCCTTTAGCTTACTCTTTACCTCTGCAGCCCCAGTAGCACCCAATCTCTGAAATGGATTTTCATTTAGCAACCTGAAGGAAGCAGAAATGTTTCTCATTTGCTCAGTTCAGCGTTAAAAGACAGAAATTGTTAGTGGATGAACCTCTAATCTAATACTTCTAGCAACAAAAAAACTTGTTGCAGTAATGTGAAATTACTTCCTGCCTTAGCTGGAAGTTACCAAAAAAGGATTTAGGAGAATATAATTCTCATTGCCATGAGAATTCAAATTGGGGGTAATAAAAGAATTGGAATCCAGCATATAAAGATTATTTGGTAAGAAATATCTGGTAAGAAAATCTCAAACTAGTCATAAAAATATGGTACAAACCTCGATGGTTTGAACCTGCTGAAACTACAAGTGAAATTTGCACATAATTGTTGCTTTTCAGATTTATCTTGATGATATTTATACCAGACTATGCAACATACAACTTGTACGTGACATCAGGTCAAAATGTGTTGATATTGCATTATTTGTTACTTTCTGGCAACATTTAGAAGCATGTTCCTGGACATGTCAGGAGTCAACTCGGAATACATGAGATACAGTTGGACATTAAAAATTAAAAATGAAACTTACTTGTTTATTAGATCGTAAGCTTCATAGCTCATTTCGTCTGGAACCTTGGGCCAGGGTATGTCTCTATTCATTATATTGTTGAAAACTTGCTGCATCAGATAAAAAAACCCATCAATACTGCCCCTGATTTTTATAAGCATTGGTAATTGCCATTGATTTCCTAGGCAGCCATATAGAAGGGTAATCTTATATCAGTTTAAAATTATCAAATCAGTGGCAATTTCTGCAATATTATTATTATTAGTAGTATTATTATTATCTGGGGCCGTTTAAAGTTTTCTACTGTATTTGGAGAAATTTTCTGTGTTCTTGTGATGGTCATTGGCAATGGCTTCACTGATTATTATTCACTTTATTTTCACATGTAGTTGGAGAAACTACAACAGTAAGCTGTCAACAGAATTACACATATGCAACTCCTCGGGCACACCCATGTGAGTCAGCGTGTGTTAATAATGTCAACAAAAACATCGAAAAGCAAATATGTCACTCCTACACCCTAAATAACAGGCAGAGACAGTGTACCTGTGGAATTTCTGCATTGAAAGGTGGAATACCAACTAGGAGCTCAAAAAGGATTACTCCCACAGACCACCAATCAGCTGTTGCACCTAGAAAATAACATCTTATTGGGGTGAAAAACTACATCAATAATATAATTGAAAATTTGCTCATATGTCAATATTTAGATAAACTTCAAACCATGTTCCATTCCCAGAAGTATCTCAGGGGCCAAATAGTCAGGTGTACCAACAACTGAATTTTGCCTTTTATGTTCTCTTTTCTGTGGTGAGTACACTTCTGTGTTTTGTTTATCATCCCCTGACAAAGCTGATGGTCCAGATAAGTCATCTGTGCTATTTATGAGGCCAACCTTGGACAGTCCAAAATCTGTCAACTGCAATGATACAATTAAAGATTTGTGACCGAATACATGCCGCAATGCATAATCTAAGTCATCCATCCTACTAAAGCATAATAATATAATTTTTAAACCAATTAATGAATGATAAGCATCTACAAACATGAGCATAAGAAATTCATTTGATGAAACTACGAAAATTTACTGATACGCCAAGCATGCTCCACATGTCTGGCTATGTTGTAGGTGATTTTTATTCACTACGATTCGAGATGAAAAATTGCAAGAAACTTATTTTCCACCAAAAAATAGATTCAGAGTTAAGATAAACATCAAGGAACACAACTCTGATTACTCTTGTCATTTATTTATCCCTATATTGCATATGACATTTCTCTTTTCTAATTTTGCACAAACGTAGCTGAGATCATCTATGCAGCACAAAATTTCCAGTGCAGCAGACATTGTCAGTTCCAATAGAATCTCTGAATGGTTAACAGTTTGTAGAAGCCCATGCAAATGCATCACTGCTGAATATAATGAGTAAAATCCCCTTGACTTGCATAATGTTTTTCCTTTCATGAGAATATGAGTTATCAAACAGAGAAATGGAACATCAAACATTAAAGATAAATATGTCACTCTTACAGTGCATGCAAAATATACGTTTAAATTGACCTTGATATGACCATCAGGACCTATGAGCAGATTATCTGGCTTCAAGTCTCTATGAATGACACTTGAGGAATGTAGATACTCCAAAGCAAGTACCTGAATGAAACAGAATAAAGATGCATTAATGCCGTTGAAAATTAATTGAGTACTAAGAATCTCCAAGTAGAGATAATAGATATATGGCCTTACGACTTCTGCAATATATACACGAGCTATATCATCCTCCAAGCATCCCAGATGTCTCATCAAGGAAAAAAGATCTCCTCCATTCAAGTATTCCATAACCAGATACAGATTTTCCCTACATGTGAAAGAATAGAAAAACCGTACCTGTTTATAATTAAACTATACATTAGTAAAGTACCTGCACATAGTTCCTGCTCCACTAACTCTCAAGTACCCTCAGAAATTTATTTAACTTCTACAATCATTTACCACAAAAGGATTGCGAACTGATATGAGAATATCACGTTCAGCTATAATACTTTCCACTGCATTTTTGAGAATCATATCAGCTTTCTTCAAAACCTGAGAATTTTGTTAAATTAGAGTTTTTCAGAAATAAATTTTACCAACTAATATAAGGAACAATCTTAAAGCACGTGTAAAGATCTGTTTGTGGAACATAGTCTGACCTTTATTGCGAAGAAATCACCAGTTGCTTTTTTCCTCGCCAGAAAAACTCGTCCGAAAGCACCTCTGCTAATAGGTTTAATTATTTCAAAATCTTCAATGGATGTCCTAGCCTTGGTGCATGGAGTAGGACTTGAATGCAAACTGCGACTTGTATCTTCTTCTGTTGAACTACCCTCATCAGCCAGGTTGTTTTGTATATCTCCCTTTTCATCCCCAATTTGTCCACATAAAATTACATATTTCTCCCTACAGAGTTGATGATCAACTAATGCAATTTGAAGAACTGACGATTCTATATAAAACCGCAGCATAAAATTGACTTAGGCATGCATCTTTCAATAGTAAAAATTACACATTGTTTATGGATGCAGCTTTCACACTATACAGGCATATCATGTTTGTGTTTATATTTGTAGAGAAAAGCAATGCAGGTATAGAACAACTAAGTAAATGCCATGTTTTGACAGTCAAATTTGTAACAAAATATTCCATCTTAATTCACCATCTCTCATTAACACTATTCATTCTTTCTCAGCTTCAAACGTGTAAGATTCTCAGTATCAATTCTTATGCAACATGCGTAACATCCTTTTTTTTTTTTATTATTCTAAAATGGTATTTTGGTCCAAATCAGAGCTCAGAGCTAGATGACCATTCTGATCACTAATATCTGAAGCCATTGTAATGGAATCAAGGCTCCATATGTTGATCTAAGAAAACTTAGTTATTTGTCTGGCTTATCTCAATTCAACCAGCATTTGAAACAAGCAGGGCATATGTAAACAACGGTTCAAATGGTTAGATGACGGAGTTGTGTCAGACCAGAAAAATAATTGCTGATTCTGTGCTTATATGAAAATCCATGTAACATTTCAGATTTGAGGTTGAACTCACTGTATTAGTTTCTCTATCCGCCTCCCAAATGTCTCAACAACAAGTGCATCCACCTTCCTATCATTAATGGAATATTTGAGGTCTTCCAATTTTTCAATCATATAATCTAGCGTACTGTAGTCAGTCCTGTTAACAACTGCTACAGATCGAGCAATATCCAGTAGCTTATATATCTGTCACGTAAGTTCATAGTGTAAGTATGTTAAACCACAATCAAGTCATTTGAAAAATATAAAGTACCAGAGTGTTTAGAAGAACGAAATATATTGATTCATTAATTATTGCAGTAAAGTAAACTGCATTAAAGGAAGTTACTGGAAAATTAAAAGTTAAATGAATAGAGAATATTGTCACAATATTTGGGCAACATTCTTGAAGGCTCCTTCTGGTGGAACAACTCAGAGAATATTATCGGAATAAGAAATGAAAGGAGTGAATTTCCCATTAAATTAAACAATATGCACACTATTTATGGAAAGAGAGTACTAACATAAATAAGAAAACATCAAACATTAAAATAGCAAAAATAAAATTCTCATAATATCAAGAAATTAAACATAGTATTGTAATGCTAAGAACCCTAACCCCGCCCAATCAAGTTGAGGATGATGTTTAACTTGGACGGGTGATGTCAAGCGAAGTTGACGGTGTCAAGCAGATATAAACATTCACTTTATTGTAGACCCTTGAAGAACAATATCAAAAGACAGATAGTAAATGACCGCAAGATCAGTGGTGTAGTTTTTGGCAAAAGTGTACCAAAAGTCATCTTGGAAGCTGTAGTGGATGAAGCATTTTCTACCATTATAGCAGTAGCAAAATGTTCTTTCCTAGGTTTTGCAATCTTTATACATTATTTATGGGCTATATTGTGATGACAATAGAAGTGACACCCAAGAACCATGACTGAAACGTCCCCTTTGACTCACAGCATAATAGATTCCAAGATTGAACACATTATGCTATGGAAAAATGATCAGAAATGGACAGGTAGCAACACAAGACCCTAGAAAAATGTCACTATAAATGGTAGGAACAATATCATAATAACCAAAAATTAGCCACTTTCAGAGCAAGAGCCAACAACACAATACAAATAGAAGTGGATGTGAAAAATAACTAAGAGTCTAAGACACAAGGAAAACTAAAACTGAAGGAATTTTACATGGATATTTTATTTGTGCTAAGTTGAGGAAGAATGAATATAAATTTGGGAAAACCTAACCTAATGCTTGAGTGCCATGTTAGGAATGAAGAGTCCAAAGTGGTAGTATAATGGCCAATAAGAAAACATACTGAATTTAAGCATATAGAAATAGCATTCTATCAATACCAAAACATTAAATATCTCCTAAAGATATAATTCCAACGCCGGGCATTGTAATTCTAACCAAATTAACTTAATATTTCAACAAGTATATAATCTTATTAAGCGGCATCAGCAAATTATGCTTGATAACAATGAAATAAATTCTAGAGTTGGTTTGTTAGAAAGGGCAATGATTTATCTTGTAACTCTCTAGGATGCCATGTCAAACAGAAAACTCTGTTCCTTCTGCAGCTAATGTCTAGTCGCTCAGTGAGGTGAATGAGAAAATCCTTGCCTTATCCAAGTGCATTGTAAAAGCGAGAGAGTTTTCAGTTTTGACAATTTAAATATTCAGGTAGTAATCTGAAAAACTTAGTAGCTGATGCAAGGTACAAATTAGGAGAAGAGTTAAGTAGTTCCCTGTATTCAAAGACAATGAATAATACTTGAAAATTTAATAATGTGAGAGCATGCAAATTCTGATGAGATATTCAGGCGTCAACTGAAAAGGAAATGCAGAAACAAATGCATCTACTAACCAAGAATGCAGAAAAATAACTCCAACATCTGGGAGAAAATGCAGAATATCAAATGAGCACTACCTGCTGACAACTTTCAAATTCAGATAATGCTCTACGTCCACTCCGCAGAAGCTGTATCTGGCTCATCCGTGGAGTTATTAAAGGTGACCGAGGGGTCAAGCTTCCACCTGATGATACTCTCTTACTTAATTGGTCAATTTTTGGAGCTTGTGCTTCGACTTTTAGTTTCAGTGAACTGGGAAGATCATCCACAAAAGTATTATCAGCTTCATTAATACCGTCAATCATGTCTTTTTGACATCGGCAGGTCATACTTTCCACTTTTGGTGTCAACTCATCTAAGGGATGTTGTAAACTTGGTCTGTAGATTCTTACTGCTTCAGGACTTCCTATCCCAGTGTCTGAGCTTTTTGGAGTCCAAGATTCAATTATTTTTTCAAGAGTATCAGCAACTCTTTCAAGTCGTTCATTTACAGATAAATCCTTTAAATCACATCTGTCGGCAATGGTACAAATTCCTGAGTGCAACTCGACGTGAACTGTTGGTATTTCAACTTCACATATTCGACAGATTAGTGAATCCTCATATGCCATTTGGTGTTCGTCCCAAATTCCCCATGCGACTCTTTCTGTTCCTTCAACGTTCTCTGCATCACAGACTGGAGTTTCTATTTTTTCATGAATGTAACTTTCCTTGTTCTGTTGGAAGTCCTCTGATTTATCCTTAGATGATGGGTCAACGGAATCATGGCCTTTCTTATTCTTTTCCGCTGCAGAGGGAAGTTTCTTCCAAGATGAGATCCTAAAGCTTCCTTCAGATGAAGCAACACTCTTTGCGGGGCTAACCCCTTCAGTTTCATGGTTTTCATTGTCAATCAGATTGCTTTGGTCCTGCTCGTGCAACTTATATGTTTGTATCTCAATAAAACGCTCTGGATATATACCAAGGTCACTGAGTTGGTGTGAAGCCAGAATATGATTTTCTTCATAACCACTTTCCTTCTGCAATTGAACAAGACGAGTGCAACGAGTAAGAATAAATAAAAGATGTGTATGCAGTTGCTTCAGTGTACCCATAGGCAACTCCTGGCGCCGATCATGTAAATTCTGTACAATTCCTTCACCCTTTGTCCAAAATTCACCAGGTGACATCTTTGCACACTGCCTAGCTAATATCAACAAATCTTCCAAACATTCTTTCTGGTCTGGTTGGGATTCTGAAGTCTTCTCAAGTATACTCACCAAATCTCGAGCAAAATTGCTTAAATCAGAATTAACTTCATCTTTCAGTTTAGCAAACTTCAATCGTATCATGCCCATAATATCCTGGGACAAGCAATCTCAAACAAGTCATTTATATTATCAAAACAAATTATTACATTATTATAGACGAAAGAGAAGAAACAATGAGCAAAAAACAGGACACTACATGTGAATTTTACATACTTCAATGTGACCAATGGCGCGAGATTTCCAAAATGGAAGGGGTCTAACACCTTTAGAATCAAGATCATGAGAGAAGCTCCTGGTTTCTGGTGATCTTTTTCTACGGCCACTGGTCAGACGCTCAATGGCCTGGTATCGTGGAGATCGCATTTCCCTGGCGAAAGCTGCATCGTAACCCTATAATAGGCATAATAACACAAAGATAACTTATCTTGTTTATGTCAACTAAATGAATATACATCCATGTGTCAATCATAAAAGGAATTGAACAAAACCAAATGTGTATTCTCATTACCTCAGACCCAGGCCTACAGGGTGATAGGACTTTGAACGATTTTGAATGATTCCGATTTGCATTTTTGCCTACAGAGGCATGGGCTCCAAAATAAACAATGGCTAATAGATTAATAGTTTCTAACAGAAACATGAACACAAATTGAACTATGAAAGAAATTTAAATAAACATCTCTTGATTCCTTTGTAATTGTACTCTACCAATCAGCCAAACTTATCACTTGCTTATTATCAAATTCTGTTCCAAAATTACACCATAAGCAGATTTGTGGAAACCAAACACGACAAGATGTTAACTCCACCCAGAGCCGCATAATGTCACATTGATTGTTGGAAAAGAGAGGACAATTTACCCTTTACATCGGATCCGTCATTTCCTTGAATCCCCAAAACCTCAAAATTCGGAGTGGCGTCATTCGCCGGCTTGAGCTTTCCAGGGCCATGGAGTGTCCGGAATTGATCAAATACCAAAGCCGACGGTTCGACTGCATTTGGATCGTTGCTGTCCGAGTCATTCCCACCTACATCATCAAAATCCTCGCCCTCGTCTGCGCTGGCACTCCGCCTCGTTGAAATCGGTCGGATTTTCCGCAACTTGATAACCGGCAGCGGCTTTGCTGAATCACGGCATGGACTCGACATCGCGAATTTATTTCATCCAGATCGCGCCATGGCTTTCCAGCGCATTAACGACAGTGAAATTGGCAGTTTGATATCGGGATGTAGAAATTGGGGGAAACTTCCACTCCATCCTTCTCCAGGGAGAGACTTTCGCGGGAAGAGAGTCCGTTTGGGGGAAACACGGACGTGTGCTCGAATTGGTTATTCCTGAAAAGTGAAAACGTGCTTGCGTGGAGAAAAGCGTGCTAGGAAAGCAAAAAACGTGGGATTTCTGTAACACCTCTGCCAAATGAACGGATAGTCATCTGTGAAAGGGCAGGTTTAAACAAAGCACTTTGATCTCCACTTCTCCACAATAATATTAGAGTATTACTATTCAATGAAATAAATTTACTAATGCAGAAAGAAAACCTTCAATATTAATCTATTATTTTTTAATTATTTTTTTTTGTAAAATGAAGTTGCGAGGTGCAATTTGAGGGCTGTTTTTTTGTCTTTTTTCAACAAAAAATATATATCGAGTTACATTATTCCTTTGTCACGTCCGTACACTCAATTTGTCATGATTTTTTAATATTGATTTACTTGAATTGAGTTTTTTAAGTTGAAAATTTGAGAGAATTTGATAGGTTGAAAAGTTAAGATTATAAAGTATTCAGGCAAAATATTTTTAAGAAGATAATAACTAATAAAGAGAAAATATATTTAATAATTCAATAATGTTATTCAAATTCTAAGCAAGTGAAATATGCTCTTCAACAATCACAGTCGGAATTGCATTGCTCTTCACCTATTACACGAATCTTTCTTATAATGAGAGGCACTAATTACTGTGTCATGAGTGGTTAGTGGAACTTGGAAATAGAAATGTCAAATTTAAATTTTTTCAAGAAAACAACCCTTTTAAACATGGTATGTATATAGTGCCTGCCAAACCTATGGCCATACCTAGTAACAATTTTCATCTCATTATCTTTTACCAATTTATATATTACGCCAATTTTAACAATTGATTTGTCCTAAAATTTAATTATTTTAAAATAGAA
>MAYD01486328.1:0-11487 GCA_001909325.1 Ruellia speciosa
TTTATCCGCGATAGTGCGGATTTCTGCCAATGATGCGGACAAAAATCCGCGCGAGCGCGGAAATTTCTGGCACTTGTGCGAAAATCTGATTTCTTGCCAAAATTTCCTAACACCTCTGCTGACTCCAATTTCTGCATGCCTGAATCACTCCTACTGATTCCTTTAGACTTGAAATCAATTCAATTTTCCAAATCTGAATCTCTGAACGTCGCCCCCAAATTCCGTTGGGCTTGGACTGTTCCTTTTCGCTGTTGGGCCTTGGAATTTATTTTGAATCTTTAATTCCAACTTGTTTAGCCCAATAAATATTTTCCGCACTCTTGAAATTAATTATTTCCAATAATTAGTTTCGCGAAAATTTTTTCCACGTTTTCTGTCGCCGGAATAACTGTACCGGTAACATGGGATGTTACAATAATCAAAGAAGGAATCGGTCTAAGAAAGTCTTGTTTGTTCGTCGAGTTGCGCCTAAGGTGCTTTCCCAGTCTCCTTCCTCTTTTCTGAAGAGGCCTTTGTATTCCTAATCTACTAGGGTCGGATGGCTTTGTTTGCCCCAACTTCGCAAATCACATTCCTGCACAAAACCATTGTGTGCTCCTTACTGTCCTCGCTTAGTCTTTCAACGGCTGGAAAGGCAATCATAGAAGTAAAGCCTATCATCATGCCGACCATAAAAGATTGGCCCTTCTCAAAGATTTGATGGAATGGCCCAACCCAAAAAAAGGGAAAGTTATAGTACTTAATGCGTTCCATTTGTACAAACCGTGAACATACCAAGTACGACCAAACGTAGAGCCACTAATAGTTAGCAGACCAGACCGGGCTCATGTTTCATAACTGAGAAGTCAAGTCTGGATCAGCCTAGTGCACCAACCACGTGGTACGACGGGCACTTAAAGACATGACGAATGATAGCCCACTCCACCCAAGAGCGCTTATGTTATGGGGAAACTCATGGGACTATATTATAATAATAATAATAATAATAATAATAATAATAATAATAATAATAATAATAATAATAATAATAATAATTGTAATGCCCCAAGTTTTTCCCCGCTGCCAGAGCGGGGGTATTTCGCCGCGATCGAAGGACCAGGGCGGAATACAGCGGGCCCCAGTGGACCGGCCCCTTTCGATCCAGTCTGATTTTGTTCAACTTTTATTCAGTAAACCCTAACCCTATGTGACATTTTCTACAGAAAAGTTTACAAAGTGTCGCCCTTTGCCTCTTGTGCTCTCTAGGGTTTTCAAATTCTAGCTTCGTTTCGAGAGTTTTGAGTGTTTAGATTCCACCAGAGGATCAAGGTAAGTTAGTAATCAAGTAATTTGGAATGTTTAACCGAACGTTTACTTCGGATTTGAGGATTTTCTGATTCTAGGGTTTCGATTGTTAGGGTTGGCGTATTTTGGATCGTTCGGGTGTTAAAGTTTCATTCTTGGGGTTCTTGACACCTTAAACAGTCCAGGCAAGGGATTTTACGAGTGGTATTTGCTGTTTTAAAGGTATCCATCATGTCTGTGGACTGCTCTCGCGGGTTCTGTCCAGCCACTGTTCATCTTCTGTTTCCGCGGTATTTACCGAAGTAGAAATACCGCGGCAAGAATATGGCGGGTGCCTCGGAATTTGTGCACTGGTTCAGGTGCGGTATTTGGCGCGGTCTATCCTGTGCTCGGATACAGCGGGTGGACTAGAATGGTTGTTAAGCTATCTTTTGACCTTCATGCTTTGCCTTAGCTTGCGAATAGCTGACTATTAGTAGATGCCTCGATTTATTCAAGTTATGGGTATGGAAATCAAATGGATATTGACTTGGTAAAGAGTCGTTAACACTTGCTTGGAAAATCTTGATACTTGACGATGACTATGTAAGAAACCAAATAAACTAGTAGGAACTCGGTTAAGAGAAAGATGAGATATCGCATGCTAACCTTAGTTTAGGTTGTGATGCCATTACACTTATGCATGAGCCATGGAAAAATTGGTAGGGATAATGTGAGGCATGAGAACCTAGGTAAATAGATTGCCTGTAATCGATTATTGTGATATATGTTATGCATGTTTTGTATGAGCCTGCATGTGGCTATGGCGAGTCTTGCCTGATTTATACACCTGTACTTCATTATTGAGCATGACGGTCGAGTCATGTTCATGAGCATTGTTCTGCCCGTAAATGCAGTGTTTCATTTGCATTTCTAGCATGGTGATAAAAGCCATGACCAGTGTTTCTTCTGCATTACCCGACATGGCGGTAAAGACATGTCCGGAGGTCCCAATCTATCGGTAAAGGCAAAGGCTGCAGTACGCTGGTAAAGGGGGGGTTCTTGTTGCCGGTAAATGCAGGGTTTCGAGAGCTCTAGGTAGGTGTCGGCTTAGGATAAGCATTGCATTTAGGGTAGATAGGTGTATGCTAGGTCATGCATCACGTGCATTCTTGTATGCTTATGTGGTTGAAGCACTGGTATGGGATAGTGTGATGTTTTATATGGTTATGTGACTATCTGCTTTTCTTACCTATTATTATGTTCGTATTCCCCTTATCTCCCCTTTACTCATGGATCCCTTACTCAGTACGTCGTACTGACTCCTTACTTTTCTTTTTCTTATAGATCCCCCTGGAGGCACAGCGACATACTAGTGGGTTTGGGGTACGCGAGGACATTTAGCTTAGTGTGCATCTTTTATTGTCATTGTTTGATTTACCTTATTTGGGGATTTTGGATTATGTTATTATGTCTGGTTTTGATATGTTGATAGCCGGTTGGGCTAGATTAGGGCAGTGAGCCCGGACATGCTGAGTTCATGACTGTGTTTTTGAGATGTGGGACGAGAATATAAGTTGATGTTATGAAATTGTTTCGAAATACCTTGTTATTGGATTTATCCGCTTCTACCCTTGCATGAAAGATTTAACTAATAAACAACAACCCTTGTGTGATTTATGTGTTTGTTTGTGTGACCCGGCCTTGTACCAGTGAGTCTAAGTTAACTGGCCAATAACTTAGACAATCTGATACGGCAGTAGCGTGCCGAAATGGTTTGAAATTTCGGGGTGTTACAATAATAATAATAATAATAATAATAATAATAATAATAATAATAATAATAATAATAATAATAATAATAATAATAATAATAATAATAATAATAAAGTCTAGATTGTTTGGTGAGCCTATTGATAGGAGACTATCTAGGTTGGTTTGGAGAGCACTTGTTGCTAAATGTTACGGCATAAATGCTAAACTATTAACCTTACTTGTTTGGAAGGGTGTTCACCCCAAAGTGCCTAGACTGTATGCATACATCTATAAATAACTTAGTGCAACATGAAAAAATTCATTGATCTGAATCAGCAAAGAAAAGTAAAATAGGTCAACAACACCTTAATGTATTTTGAGAAATTGTCTTGGAGCTGAGGAGTGTGAATCTTCTTTTTAGCCAAGAGCTTGACTGGGTGAACCAACATATAGTGCAAAGCACCAAACGAAGAAAAGTCTAGTTTAAGCCCAAATCCTTTATCTAAAATGCTCGATTCGACCTCTTATTCAAAAAATAAGGATCACGGTGTGAAGAAGTAGCCAAGTCATTGGAAGAAAGCGTAGGTACAAGAAGTCTTGTAGAAAAATCGATTCCATTGTTCTTTGTCACTAAGGGGTGAAAGGGCTCGAGCAAAGCTATCGGCCTCTGGTGCTCGTATTATGAATTTTATATAAAATAAAGTAAGTTGAGGCGCTTTAGATAAAAACCCTATATAAAAAGAATTCAAGAGAGAAAATAAGGTAGCTCGAGCAAAGTGAGGAAGGAAAAGAAAGGTAAATGTCACAATTCATGTAGAAGTGAAAACATCAACGAAAGGGTTCTATGTAATTGACCATGAAGTGGCAACTACTAATTCATCTTCTAAGTAGTACTAGAAGATGATAAGACGATAAATCATGGAAACACCATTTGAGTGTTGTTGTATTTCCCTGTATATAATAACAAGTAGAAAACGTAGATTTAAGAGAGGTCACTTTCTTGTTTTATGTGATAGCCTATCATTATCTTTGATAGAAATTTTCTTCTTTCTTTCTTACTCGAACATTGCTATAATTAGTGCTATATAAGGATTTCCTATCACTTTTTTCATACCTTTAAGATGATTTGACTAAGCTAACCCTGAGTTCCCAGTCGATTTGGTATAATACAAACTATCTCTTGTTCTTGGTCTAGCCCGATTTCATCTTTAGATCAATCATATGCCCTCCTCTTCAAGGAACTATTCTAATTTGTACACCTAGGGCTTAAAAAAATAGGCAATTACATAGTGCCTCACCTGTTGACTTGAAAAAAGTCTCTCCCCCATATCACTCTAAAAAAACCCCTTCATTAGCTTGTCTAGCTCTAGATTTTGTCTATACACAACTTGCCTAGCATGCCATATTAAAAGATATATTCCACTCCAGCCTTATCCTTTTCCACTTCAAGTAGTAAAATAATCTGGTATGCTCAAAACTAGCACTGAAACTATTCACAGGCCTAAAACTCGAACAAGCTTAGCTAGACCTTCATCAAAGCACTTAACATTAACCACTGATTTCAAGCTTTAAATTGATGGATTATGCGCGATCTAAATTGCATCCACCCTTATCTTTCACCAACGAAAACAAAGAATTATCCTATTTGTTATTTAGCTTGGTTATTTTCCCAATTGATAGAAGTCTAGATTCTAATTCTAAACCTTTCTCGCATTTTCTATATAGAGAAAATAAAGAATAAAAACTTGTGTGGTAGCGATCAATAAACACCTTATCTATTAAGTGGGAACGTATTTACTAGGAAAGCACCCAACTCAACATGTCCGATACAAAAGAATAATGCTCTGGTCCTATAAGTGTGCTACTTGATGTACGAATTAATCCCCACCCGATCTATTACTCATAATGAAATCAAAGGGTGTAGAAAATGGGATCCAAACCTACCATGTATTTTCATTAATTGAAGAACAAAGAAATAAGATCTTGTTCGATTTTTTATAGAATATATAATTGTTGTTCTCACGATTCGATGGTATTCATTTATTGAAATATTCCACTAATCATGATGTAAAGTACACGTTCATAACTCTTATGAAGAACTGAAGGCTATATGAGCTAGTTGTTCTATCATATTGGACAAGCTAGTCTGCCATTTCTTTATATAGAGGAGCCCCTCTATGGTAGAAATTCATTCTCCCCTTCCCAATGCCATTTGTCCCACGGGAAAGGGCATGCAAATAATGGATACCAAGCAATTTCGCAAGCAAAAGTTTTTCCAATTCAGAAGTTGATGTGAGGTGAATAAACATCCAACCTAGGTCAAAGCATTAGCATGGTATGGGCCCATGTTTTTGGTGCTTAGTGTGAAATGACTTAGTCAAGAGATCATAGGTTACTAGTATTATGTCGCAAGCAAAAGTTTTTCCAATTCAGAAGTTGATTGAGGTGAATAAACATCCATCCTAGGTCAAAGCATTAGCATGGTATGGGCCCATGTTTTTGGTGCTTAGTGTGAAATGACTTAGTCAAGAGATCATAGATTACTACTATTATGTATGGAGAAAGAATCCAAATATGGATAGAGACTTAGGAGACAATAGGCTCGAGGTGACAACTTAGGCTTCAACCTCAATCAACAATACAACCCATGTGATACGACACAACACTGCTCCTGTTATCAATGTCTCTAGACAGAGATGCACCTATAAAAGATAAGAAAATATGAAGGTACACATAATTCATACGGTAGGCGAACAATTGATTTGGAAATAGAAGAAGCGGTAGAAAGATATGAAAGAAGACACTCCAGTAGTAGCTTCCAGAATCTTATATTTTGGGGTTTAATCATGCTAGGAACATACACTTGACTGCCTGCTCCTAGAAAGAATTGACTTAACCTCCCAAATATAGAGGGGAC
This sequence comes from Ruellia speciosa, assembly GCA_001909325.1. NCBI lineage: Eukaryota > Viridiplantae > Streptophyta > Magnoliopsida > Lamiales > Acanthaceae > Ruellia > Ruellia speciosa. Next base: position 5,936 of record MAYD01486328.1, read on the forward strand.
ACTGTCGTCATTTGATGAAAGTAGGGCAATTCCATTGCGCCTTTTCTCAAGCCAATCAAGATCATCTCCTGTGAATAGTTTATTATTCACATCAAAGGCAAATCACATTTAGTGTCGCCATAGAGTACCTTGGGAGCATTGTTCCCCATAGTTGTGCATAAAATGCTATAGATTAGCAAATGTTGCTATCTCAAACGAAAGTGATATAAAGATAGAATTCATCTTCCAACTTCTTTTATTAGATATCTTTCTATGTTATTCTAAGACAACACAATTTACTCTACTATTGGGATAAATACCTGAATTAGCATCCATTCTTGATTAATAAGAATCTAACAGATGTTTGGAGGGTACCTAATAAACAATTCACATGCATAATGACGTATCTCAATACAATATATTAATACTCGATCGACAATGATAGGGCTTACAAGGTCAATCAATGTCATGAATGAACTGCTTGTTACTGTCGGTGCCAACGGTATTATCATATTGACACTAAATGACAAATAGAATTTGATAATCAAGTCTACCCTATCACCTTTAGCTCTAATAAGCTTATAGTGGAATATCGGGATAATTTTTTGTAGTTGTGATCTAGTAAGAGACGCGTGCACTAAGAGATTGGTGCGATTTAGGAAGGAGGAATAAAAAAATTTGTTCCCCTTTTTTGATCGCATTAGATAGATATCATATAATGACCCCATAAAGGTTGTCCTTAGTCCCACTCTATCTATCCTATCAAATGAACATACATCTAATACCAAGTACCAACCTTTATAGTATAGAAGTTGGTGCATTTGGCCCTTGCCTTATTCTTTCATCTCCAGTACTGAAGTGGGAAGGGGTGCTTTCTTTTCTTAATGATAATGTTTACTCTTTCTTATCTCATTCCCTCGTCCAGGGGCATTTCAACTTAGGTGAAAACTCTAGAGGTGCCCAACTTTTCTCCTTTTGCTACATTAAATGTGTCAGCCATCAATTGGAATTGTTGGTAATGGGGAAGAGTTCATGTTGTACTATAATCCTTAATTCATTTACATTATTCCCTTAAAAGAAGGAAGCACATAAAGAAAAAAGGAATTCAATATTTGGTTCTTCATTGGTCAACCCTAATAATGAGAGCTTTTAGGAGTTGTGTGCATTATTGGTAGTTCTTAGTGTCGAATGAGAGCTATCATCATTCAATGTCATGATGAACTACTATAGTAAAGTCTTCTCCAAGTTCATTCTTAAGGGATATCCTTAAAAGGCGAAATGGAATCCCACAAGTTCTTGTCACCGTGCCCATGAACATCTTGGTCAATCAAAATGACTTTGAAATGATCAACTGGGAGCATGATCAGCTTTGGTTGTTATGCTGACAACTTCATGGGAGTTATCAAGAGGCCACATCACCAAGTATATACAACAAAGTCCTTTATCTTGAAAAGACTTGGCTAGGCTTCATGGCTCAGTTGAAGTTAAAGGTTCCAATAGGAGAGAGCATTAAGGGGGCATTGACATTTTCAGCTACAATCGATTATTCCATCTAAGCTTCTAGAGATGAAGTTCGAATTGGATAGGTCAATGGTGAAAGCTATGAGGGATAAAAACATTGATTTTTTCCGATCTTAATCCTTTTATGAGATAATACATCTACACGTAGTCTAGAGCTCATTGGTACGACAATTTACCTCTAAAAGCAAAGAGATGGCAAAAGGGTGCTCTATGACAAACCCTTAATTCCTCATCTTATAGATACTATAGGATGTTCTTTTATAGGAAGTAGGTCCTATAGTTCAGGTCAAAACTTTTTCAAACTCTAACTCCTATATCTCTGTTGGTCAAGTCGAGGTTTTACCACATGTCTCTAATTCTATAGGCTGGTCAGACCTATGATAGAAATACTCAGACCTTTCAGATATAGATTCAGTTGTGCAACTGAATGATCCTAACCTAAATCTAGCTCTTAACAGGGCTATGTGACTTGAGTAGTTATCATTTCCCCTTTTCTACCTCAGGGTTTGATCTTACATTGAAAGTGATATTCAATAAAGCAATGAAAGCAAAAAAAGCCACATAAGGGTTAATAAAAGACAAAAAAGCCAAGCTGGCAATAGCAAGCAATCCAGGAAGAGTGCACCTTATTATGCTTTTATAAGGGGCTAGCTTCTAATAGAAGATACCCATAGCCGATCTATTTTCATTGCCAGATCACACTACTAAAGCACATACCCTTGTAGAACTAGTTAGAATCCTTATGACTATATGAAGTGAGGAACTTTAGATTGCCCAATTGATGTATGCATGGAAAATCATACACCTAAAAAAAGAAAAAATAACTAAAAGAAGAAGTTTAAACTAAGAAACTCAATTTTCTGGACTCAAGAACGCAAGATTATGGAAGATCTTAGACCTAAAAATGACATAGAAAATACGAACTTACTTGACAAAAGTAAACTTCAAACAAACCTTAATTTTGAAATACTACAAACCAATTATGATAACCTTGCAATTAGCCCAATTTTGATCGTTTTGAACTAAAATAAAAGTTCTTAAAAAAGTTAAAAGATCATCTCTCAAGAAATTTAAAATTCATCTCTCAAGAAATTTAAAATTCATTGATAAAAGTTGTGTATTACAAGGGCTGCAAAAATCCCTAATATTTATAGACTCTCAAGAGAAGTAAAAGAAGGACTATTTCCTTAATTTGCAAACTAAAAAAGGAAATCAATGCTCTCTTGCTAAATTCATTGTTATGTTGGCCAAGGAACATGTACGAAAGGTAATTAACTAAAATTAGACTTTAATAAAGTCTTAGATTTAAAACAATTAATAAAACTTGAGCAACAAGTAAAAAATACCATAAAAATGTAAGTTGCTAAAAATTGTAAAAGTTGCCAAAATTAAGCACTGTTGGCGCAACATAACACCAAGGCTTAAAAACTGGCATTGTTGTTCACTATGATGTCAATTTCCAGTTTCCAGATTTAGAAAGTTTTTTACTCTTTCTTTGTTGGCGTTAATTGACGATAGAATCCAAGATTGGTTTTCTTGGTCTGGTTGACGCCACAGCCTGTATCATGGGATTTTCCAACTTTTCTATGCTTCAGTACCGACATTCAGTGACACCAAAATGGACTTTTTGGCACTGTCATGAAGGGTGACACCAAATAGCTGAATGTTGGAATTGAGAAACACAATTTGCTACCCATTTCGTCTTTTTTGTCTCATTTAACTTATAATAATAAGAAAAGGAAAACCTTATGGATCGTTGTACATTTTAATTTGAATTAGGGATTCTGTGCACAACTCTAAGTGTCCCTTAACCACATATGCATCTGATCATATATGCATCATCTTTATGTATTTAAATAAATAAAAAGGAGGTTTTTCAATGCGAGATCTAAAAACATATCTCTCCGTTGCCCCAGTACTAAGTATGCTATGGTTTCGATTTTTTTTTTTCATTCTTCAGTTTTGGCGCTAATGGGCGCCAGATTGCCAAAGTTGGAGTCCTCATGGTAAGTGACGCTAGAAATCACTTTTCTCTCTTTTTCTGGATTTGGCCAAGTTGGTGCTAGGTGGCTCCGCTTTCTTCCAAACCGGCGTGCTTTGTATTATGTCACTTAAAATGCAGAATCCTCTCTCAGAGGATCATCAATAACATCTTCTATAGGAAATTTATTGAACCATGTTTGACATAAAGAGTTTAAAGTAGTTGATACTTACATCCCTGACTCCTCATCATTGGTCCCATTGGCATTCTTAAAGGTTCGTCTTTGCTCAAAATGGTACTCGCACCATCCCCTCCACCTGAAAAAGTTGTTCTATAAACCCTTGATCATCTATATCAAAGGGAGATAAGTTACAAACATTAAAAGTAGCATGAAAACCATACTCACCCGGTAGGTCAATCTTGTAGGCATGTCATTAATCCTCTCAATGACTTGGAATGGTCCATCTCATCTTGGTTGAAGCTTAAATCTTCTTTGAGTTGGGAATCTTTCCTTCCTCGAGTGTAACCATACCCAATCTTCTGGATGAAGAATTATTTGAATGCGACCCTTATTCTTTGAAGTCTCATACTTTTTGATAATTTTCTCCTAGTATTCTTTAGCCTTCATGTGGATTTGCTTGATCTTGTCTGCCCGATCCTTAAAATTAAGGTTAGTTTGCTCATTCCTAGGCAATGACAACAAGTCAATAGGAGATTGTGGATTATAACTATACACAATTTCAAAATGTGACATATGGGTGGACCTATGAATACTTCTATTATAAGCAAACTCAATATGTGGCAAACAATCCTCCCATGCATGCAAATTATGCTTCAATAAAGATCTAATTAATGGTCCTAAGGTTTTATTTACCACTTCCGTTTGGCCATCGGTTTGAGGGTGACAAGAGGTAGAAAAAAGTAACTTAGTCCCAAATTTAGTCCAAAAAGACCTCCAAAAGTGACTAAACTTTTTTTTGTAACCCTATCCGAAACACTGGTGCTTGAAATGCCATGTAACTTAACACTCTCATTGAAAAATAAATTAGCAATATGCACCACATCATTAGTTTTTGTACAAGAGATGAATCTAGTCATTTTAGAGAATCTATTGTAATACCCAGTATTACACGAGGCTTTTAATTCGGATTAAACCGGATTAACATATATTAATCCCTAAAATTCAGTAAGAATTTTTCGCGAATTAATTATGTAATATAATTAATTTATGTACAAGGCTACAGCAAGAAGAATATTTATTAAATAAGAGAATTTAATAAATATTCAGTAAGGCAAACACTTGAAGAAATAAGGAGGTGGGCTAAAAATTAAGCCCTCGATCTGATCCTCGATCCAGACGCTCGATCCGGACGAGCCCTCGATCCACTGCTCGATCTGAGGGAGACGCTCGATCTGAAGCCCTCGATTTAAGGCCTTCCATCCAGCCTTGGCCTTAATTTTTAAGGCCTTCGATCTAAAGCCTCCAGCCTTAAAAATTACGCCCTCGATCCACTGCTCGATCTGGCCTTCGATTTAAGGCAATGCTCGATCCAGAGCTCGATCCAGGCTTAACGCTCGATCTCACCTTCGATCTGGAATTAAGACGCTCGATCCAATAAGCCAAGCCTTCGATTTAAGGTTCTTGTGCTCGATCCTAGGCAGATTTAATGCCTTTATTCCAGAATTTTATTGATTGACATTGTCTAGTTATTTATTGGAATATAAATACTAGACTTAGAACTATTATTCTTCATTCTACCATCTTCAACCTTCAGACCATCACTCAGTGTTCTTGGTTACTATTCACGGCAGAATTCAAAGACTAGATCCACCCATTCGTAATCGGTAAAAATCTATTATTCTTGCATAATCTTGTTTCCCTCGTCATGGGTAACATTTTGCTTGGTTTAGATTTAATTTTGGATAATCGCTTCATTAACGAGTTACTGTTCATAGCTTCCAAGATTGTTGATTTTGAACACTTGTTCTTAATGTCTTGTCATTGTTGGACTCTTTAAAACCTACAAATGGGATTTTCATCACATTTGTATTAAAATGGATTTTTGGCCAA
>MAYD01486367.1:0-16834 GCA_001909325.1 Ruellia speciosa
CCATATAAGCAGGCATCATGATATCAGCGCATTTTATAGTATTGAGTTCTTGAGGCCTGGCAATGTCGGCCATTTAGTGAGTATTTTAGTGTGATATCCACATCGCGTGGATTTTTCTTATTAGGTGCCACAGATAGGGTGCCTGTCACTGCCTCCCCTTGGCAAACACTGAGCACATCTTCCAAATATAGAACTGTTTGTTTCCAGTGAGTAGCCCGTGACTTGGGTCCTGCATTTCAAGTGCTATTTAGTTCGTGAAAAGAAGCAGGAACGCAAAGAAAATTAAAACTGAAAATGCGCGGGAATTTCTACAATGAACACTCATAATCAAAGAGAAAAAGTATCGACCATTGGCTGTTAAAAGCTTGTAAAGCGCTACACATGCAAGGTGCATGGTTAAAATCATATATCCATCCTATCTATATATAGCTTTACACAGTACAGAAAATAAATCTATCAAATATATAAACTGTCTCAATAAGGTCAAACACAGTAAAGCCTTATACGCGACTAATTTGCTAAGTCCTAAACCCATTCTAAACTGATCACCACACAGAATCAATTTTAAATTACTTTAAAAAACAAAAAGAAAATAGTATTGATTTTACCATTTATTTTATTTCACTTGTACAAGCATGTTACTTCATCTTGGTAAGGCATCATTATTCCAGCAATCAAGGAAAGGTTCTTAACCAAATATATATACTAATCAAAACAAAATGGCACACCTGTAGAGAAGCCAATCAATTTATGACACTTGGTAAATGAAACATCAAAATAAGCAACCAGAGCATGGATGTAATCGTCACGTTCTGCCACAAGCTTGAAAGGAGCAGTGAAGGAAGCATCCCCTGCCTCCATCTTAGAAATGTCCATTGTCTGCAATATTAGACAAAAGAGAGATGATTTAGGACAAAAGTATTCCCCATAGTTATATGCCAACAATATAATGAACAGTTAATTATCATGACTGCAGGCAAACACAAAGTTCCCAACCAAACCTTGAGTAATTGGCAGTTGGTAACAATTTGGTTCTGCTCTACAGTGTCAACAAGAGGTTCGCTTATGGCTTGCTTCCGGATGCAGCTCATGTTGAATCCATATACATTATTCCAAACTGTGAATACCATTAAAACAAAAGAAAATGGTGGAAAAGTTGAAGAAACCCATTATATGAGCATAAATACATCATACTCATTTAGTTAATAGAATCAATGACAGAAAAGTAATGCTCACATTCAATCTTGTCTTCCTTGTAATCAGCATCTTCAATTGCTGTCAAATACAAAGAGGCTTTATCTGGCAACACAATTCCATCTTGGGCCTGATAATACGAGCAAAAAATCATAACACATTGTTGTAAAATATGTCAGAAGTAGAAATAATCTTCACTATGATGCTCACTTGCAAATTAGGAACAATTCTATTAGTCGTAGATTCTCATATATGTTGCAAGTAGTTAAACTTACCAGCCACTTGTTGCGTGCATAAAGAATAGTGTTTAGCATATTTTCATAGACCAGAAAATATCCCATCCACTCAGAAATTATAATATCAACTTGAGCAACTGGAAGCTCAATCTCTTCAATTTTTCCCTTAAGAAGCGTGATCACTGAAATTGAATAATTTTTCAAAAACAAGACCTATTATGCCAATCACGCGCAAGCCACAATGAAGAAATAACATGAAATTTCAAAATATTCAGTAAGAAAATAAAAAACATTACCGTCTGAAAATCCATTTTGCTTTACTATCTCCTGAGCCATATCAGCCATGCCAGAGCATTCAACCTGAAATTTTAACAATAAAGTCAAGCATTTCCCTAACGATTCAGTTAATCAATGAAGTTCACAATACATGCAGCATTTTTGTGAAAACCTTTGATATCAGAGCATGAGAAAGTCTAGAAATTTTAATATAGAATGAAGAGGATCTGATCATTGGTTTCACTATTCAAATTTATGGTTCACAGATTTCACACAATCGACCCAGTTCATCACGCCCTGATGCTCACGCCTTTCACAAGATGATCATAATTGGGCTACGGTTGCCAGAGTTGCACTTCTTTCTGCACCCCTGTGTCCACCTCTATGTCAATTGAGCACTGTGATTGGTGCACCTTTATTTTCCTTCTCACCTTAAACAATTTTAATTAAATAACTATTTTAGTCATGTTTGAGCATTACGCCAGTTTCCAGCCATTAATTTATAGTTATTCTGATTGGTGCAGAAAATAAATGACAAGAATTCTTAGATTTATTAAATTTACTGCCCCGTCCATGTACCCATGTTCAATTCTTCAAAAGTGCCCCGGGTATCCAAATTTTTAGATTTATCTGAATCATATATGTAGCATGTATCCAAGTCCATAAACATAGATATAGTTAATTTCCTAGTGGAATTGGTGGAACACTTGGTAATATAGCCCCAAAAATTCAATGGTATCTGCTCCTCTTGCCATGAGCAAAAAGTGGAGAAATTTTAGCCCCAGACAAACAATGCACCAATAAATTGGCATTAACCAAAATTGGCAAAAACAAAAAGAAGGATCTCTATGAAAATGAAATCAGTAAGTTAGCAGGATCCATTACCGCATAAACATGTTTGGCCCCAACTTTGGCACAAAAAAGTGAGAGGATTCCTGTTCCAGCCCCCACATCAAGGACAACTTTATCCTTGAAAAGAAAGGAATTCTTATAGATGACATTTTGGTATGTCTTAGTTCTAACAACATCCTTCAACATTTCCTGTATTAGCATGCAATAAATCAGATGGATAGCTTGCATAAAATAAAGAAAAAAAAGTATAAACAAAAGTGGAATAGAAAGAGGATGCTTCCCCGATTCCCAAGCAAGGAAATGAAAAAAAATCATATGCATGAACGAATTTGGATACTTACTTCGTGTATACCTGAAAAATAATGGAAAATAGAAGAATGATGAGTTCTAACGGCAAACACTAATAGAACATATTAAGTTCAGGGAAGTCACACGTTTAACTGTTCGAAATGATATTAAACATGAGAAACAAATCCTTCCCCACAATAGCAAAATTGATTAGATTAGATAAGAATAAGATGAACAAAACAGAACACAATTGAAACAGAAGTATTGAAACTTTGTTTGGACAGTTAGATTAAATCCAAATTACAGTAAATGGCATGCCCCATGAAGGTGCAAAAAGAGAATCATAAACAGTCTACCAAGGAAAATGGAGCTATAAAATCACTTCCCAATTTAAATTCAGACTCATTTACCCAAGCCAAACTGAACGTTCAAAAGAAATCCTTTTCAAGAAACGTGCATATAATCCACAAAAAAGAAACACAATAGGTTCTAGCCCGTCACCTGAAACCTAACACAAAGGAAATCGCTTGGACAAAACATTGAATAAAAACGAAATTTCTGCAAGAAATCGCCTCAATTACACACATTACAACCACGGGGACACAAAAAAAAAGCACAAAAGACAAATTTCCCAATGGCAAACGGGAGATTAATTACCGAAATGGGAATAAGAATCGAAGTAGTAATCGGCGCTGGTCTTATCATCCCCAGGAACAAATGAATCCTCGGGCTCACAGATGGCCATATCTTCCTCCACATTGGAGCTCCCAGTTGCCGCTTCTTCATCGTCGTCATACGCGAATCTGATTTTCGTGGGTTGATTGGGCAAATTTTGGGCAACATTGCTCTGAGTATCCATGGGTTTTGCCCAAAACTAGAAATTGTTGGCGGATTCAGAGAAAAGGGGGTTAGGGTTTTAGGAAAAGAGGAATCTGGTGGCTGGAAAAGTTTGAAATAGGACTAGGGTTTATATATCTTATTTAGGGTTCTTGATTGGCCACTTGCCTTCAATTTCTCCAGCCTTATTGGGTGTCCGTTAGTTGGTGCTCTACAGTAACGTTATTCCATTTATAAGCTGTAAATATATTTTTTCTACTCTATCAATCTCCTAAAATAAATAAGGTGAACTGTTAGATACGATCCTTTCTTGATAGATTGGCTAGCAACAGGTGGAATTCATGAACAATATTGAATTTCCAAAGGGATCGGAGGAGGTAAGGAAGTGCAAAAAATTGAGAAAAAATTGAGATGTCAGGAGTGGTCGAATGGTCAACTTTTTTGTTAATTTTTTTTTTTAAATTTTAATATGTACGTAAATTCCATGTAATCTTAATTTCGATAAAAATTTTGTAGGTTGAGCGATACATTAATGTTATGCAGCTAATTTCAAGTACCATTAGAAGCATTTGAACGAGATTGATTACAGCAGGAAATTTAAAACAACCCATGATTTTGGGATAACCGAGGAAGCGATTGCGCGGGCGAAAAGCTATTGAGATTGACAATGGGTTCTAGCTCGTAATATCATCGCACGATAAGGGAGAAAAAGTGAGGTTGGTTAGATGTACACGCGGGGAACGGTATCGCAGGAAGGGCAGGGATATGGATTCGAAGTCAAGGCGCGAGTCTAAGACGAAAGTATGCTATTGTCCTTTCAATATTATGGTACAAGTGAAAAAAGGTGGATGTGTATGGGGTGTGTGTACGACAACAGGTGAATCAAGCATGCACAACCACGCAATTGCGGTGTATTCGGAGGGTTACAGACAAATGAGCGGGCTAAACGATGGGTCAAAGAAGATTGTAAGGGACATGACTACGGCACAAGCAAAGCCGAGTGCAATACTAACTGCATTACAGAAGAAGAACCCGCAGGACAATGCGACCAGAACCCACGTGTACAACTATCGAAGTTATAAATTGAGGAAGGGAGGGATACAATGCCCAATTCCTCCATTTGGCTACGGAGAGCCACTATGTACACTTTGAGGCATTTGACCTGGAGACAAATGTGGTGACACACGCATTCGTGCGTTATCATGAATCGATGAAATTGTTTCGCACGTACCCCTGGTTCATGGTCGCATATGTGTTGACACCCTGCAACAAAAACTTCATGGTCGCATATGCATTGATGAGAACGAGATAGAGGAAAGCTATCGGTGGGTCCTGGAGCGGCTAAGGCTGCTGATTCGGTTTGATGTGCACCCGACGGCAATCGTGACTGATCGAGAGCTAGGGCTGGTACGACCGATTGCGGAATTGTTTCCACAGACTGCACACCTGTCGTGCACATAGCATATTAACAAAGACGTCAATGACAAGGTGTACATGCTAAGTGATAAGAACAAGAAAACGGCCGAGTGGTTTAGGCACACGGTGTGGAGAAAGATAGTGGAAGCCCAGACAAAGGCGGAATACGATGAGCTGGCGGGGTTGTTACATGACAAAGTGTCAGGGTTGACGGTCATCACGGACTATGTGGAGGGGACATTGTTAGTGTACAAGGAAAAGTTTGTCCGTGCAGATGAACAAAGTGCTACACTATGGGAATACCATCACGTGTAGAGTTGAGAGTGCACACAACCAAAACAATGGCTGACTCCTCTACTGGGTCATTGGATGGTGTGTGGACGAAGGTGAATGAGGAGATTGGCTCACAACTCATGGACATCAGGTTTGGATAAATCGTTGCAGGCACATTCTTAGTTGTTCTTTTATGCAATTTATTACCACGTGTAACCAAAACATATACACTTACAGGACCTCCTCAATGAGTCCAGACATTGTGCGACAGTGAAGGGCTTCATCCTCGTTCCACTACCTGGCGGGGCGAGTCCCCCACTATTGTCTCAAGCTGCTGCTTGCAGAGAATGAACAAGGGCAAGCCTTGGGCGTGGAAGTATATGCCCACTGCTCTGCTCGTTTGCCTCAACCATCTGCTTTGCCGCCTGGCGGGCTTCGGTGTTGTTGTCCTCCACCTGCCGCCGCATCCGTGCCCTATCTTCCTTCAACTCCCTATGCACAAACTACGTCACTCTTCGCGATCTCAGGTGACGCAGACACGAAAATGACTCGGCCACTCCTCGCAATGAAGCCTGCAATGAATTACAACATTTATGAATACTATAGCATAAATCCACAAAGAATAAGGAAATATATATATATATAGATATAAAATGCAAAAAACAGCCCAAACAGCTTCGACCGTATGGCTTGGCTAGAGGCTGCACTCGTCGAAGCCAATGGCTCGGGCGGTTGTGGATCCGGCCCCGCCCAAGGCCACCTCGCCCCGAACCAGGCCCGGCTGGGTCCACGCGCGGCCCTATGCACCTGCTCGGATGTGCTCGTTTTCGCGATTTTTGTTTCTTTTTTGGGTTGTTTTCTGCGTGCCCAAAGTCCAAACAAGCCTTCCTCATCCTGTGTGGCCGCTTCGCTATCTAAACCTGCGTTTCTAGCTACTTTGATCAAGTTTGGTTCAGAAAAAATTTATAAAGAGATAAAATTCATAATGACTCAAAGGTAAAAATCAAAAAAGAGGAGCAGTGGCTACAGAAAATATGACCGATAAATAATAATGCCCTAAATAATTTCACTTTTTATTCAAAGTGCTTCTGCACAATGAGTTGGTGTTTATTAAAGAAACACTCATATATTAAGGGTTAATTGTACTACTTTATTAACTTTTCAATTTTATAGAGATGAGTTAGAATTGACATCCACCTGAATTTTTAAAAAAAGAAATTCCTTTGTATATGTAGTTAGAATTGACATCCATCTAAGGAGAACAATATGGTTCTCACCGAATCTTTAAAAAAAAAAGTTCCCTTGTATATGGAATTAGAATTGACATTCACCTGATGAGGACATCAGAATTCTAAATTAGAAAGAGCAAAGCATCACAACCCAACTAGAAACCATTCCTAAACTATCAAAAGCTAGCATATTTCATTCTTTTATATTTGTCTTCTCATCGAACTATAGCGACCTTCTTCTTACTTGCATGCCCAAAGTTTATATTCACTGTTCTATTTAAATCGAATTTTTAACTGGCGTACGAATTGAATTTGTTAGGCATGAGGGTGCGAGTTTGTGGAATTGAGTTGGCCCCAGGCCGTATCCACTGAAATTGCATTATCATGAACAAGCACTTTTAGATGATCCTTTTTTTATAAGATTGAAATTTGAAGATGCAGAGGATTTGTTATTTTCCCATGGTGTTCCACTTATTTAATTATCTACAAATGTTTATCTATTATTTGTTCCATAGTTTATTGGGAGCTTTCATTTTTCTTTTTAATTTTTTTTAAGTAAATACCATTGTCAGGGTTGATTTGGTATCACAACTTACTAACAGTTAAGCTTCATCCCTTTTAATTAATGGATGGAATATTTGCAGCTTCTTTGGAGTATTATATACTTCCAATTGCATTATTTTTTCAGGATGTTGTAACAGTTTTACATTAGCCTCATATTATTATATAAGTATTCTTAAAATAATGTAAAATATAAACCAAAATCATAGTTTAAAAATTACATCCGACAAAGCAAGAATCATAGACCAGAAACTCAGCCCAATAATATTAACTAGGGTAATAGGCACACTCAAAAGTGTGTAATTAAAATAATACATAAAAATTTATTAAATATTTAAATTAAAACATTTACAAATAGTGAAAAGTTATTACCTTTCATATTTAATTAATCTTAAAACTATTAAACAAAACACTTAAAAAAGAAGAATATTTTTATAAATATACTGTATACATTATCAACCAAGAAAAGGGTTTTAGTCTGAACATATAGTATAGATATAGATAATTTCATACATCATATGATCCATGAGGCTAATTTAATTGGTACATAAGCTGCATCAACAGAATATACTAAATATGAAGATCCTCACCAACTAGAGAAAGGAGGATTATTCTACTTTCATTGTATGCATAGAAGTTTTTTTTATTGCAAATGACAGTAGATTAAATAATAGTACAACCATCTAGGTATTTCCAGCATCGGCAGAGACTTATCATATATGTCTACAACTACAAGGGATTCCATCATCATGGATCCCCTCTGGACAGATAATCGGTGAAATCTCGCACCTGGACACCTGGTACATTATACTACGTTAGAGAAAAGGTAGTTTAAATAGAGAGAAATGATCGAAAGCTGCATGGCTTTATTGAAATATATAATAAATAATGCAAACAGCTTCAAATCGAGTCATTCAGAGACGAAATGTATGAAGCACTTGTTCTCCCGGGATGCTGAAGAAGCATCTGGACAAGGAGCAGATTGATAGGTTAAATTTTCCCATTGACAGGAGTATTTGTCTTCTTGCTTGGCCAAGGAGCGCCAGCCATCACGGCCTCAATCTCAGCTATCTCCCGTGGAACCTTGGTCATGTTGATGCAACCGTCTGAGGTAACGCACTGGAAAACAAGACATAAGAAAATATGTAAGAGGAAAGTGGAGTTAGGCTCTGGGGATCAATCCAAGAATGTGTCATTTTTTTGGTAATTGTACAGGTTTATTACTTAACTAACTCCGCCTCAAGATTTATGGGAACTACAGAGAAAATATTGAGCTGAAACAGAAGATGTAAGTGAAGAAAACTAAAGCAGTGAAGATCAGGTTGGCCTTTAGAGGCAATGGTAAGCCTCATAACCGTAAACAGAAGAATCACACATGAAATTTAATTCGACAAGCTCATGGTGTTACATATACTTGACTTTTTTTTTTGGTATGCATATGCTTGAATTTGACAACATTATGATTAATAAATCAAAGAATCATAAATAAAACCTATTGACTATCTATCTTCAACCATAAACAGAAAGGCACAAGCAACAAATACTATATTTCAAGAACAGTAAACAAAAGTAATTACCACGTCGCTTTCAATTCGAACCCCACCAAAACCTCGAAATTTAGCGATCAGCTCCTGGTTGAAATATTTTTCCGTTTGGGCATTCTCCATTGCAGGAAGTAACAATGCATCAATGAAATAACATCCAGGTTCCACAGTTATCACCTGTATTCATCACAAATAAATTTGTCTAAGATAAGAACCACTACTGGAAAGGTGAATTAGTGATGTGATTCATGGTAAAGAGAACCGACATCCAAATTTCTCTTCCAAATTTCTCTTAGAAGCAAAATAGTAAAATGAAATTTCAGCCCTATCAATGTTGAGAAGGAAAAGACAAGATGAATATATATTGGCTAAACAAAAGCATGTGTTTTATGTAATCAACAGAACCCCTAAGCCGTAACATGAGAAAGGAAAATAACAAAACAATAATCACAAAGGCAACTGGAATCATTAGAAGGTAAGTTTATAAATGATAATTGAGATAAATTGGTCAAATTTAGTATCATAAGGTAGACTAATTTTACTTGAAAGTAACTCTGGCTGCACATGCATCAATAGGCGGAATCTAAATTTTTTATTACATACCATTCCTTCCAAGAGTTCTCTACTTGTCCGCAAAGAGTTCAGTCCAGGTTCCTTGGGCCTTTCTGCTCCCTAGAGAAGGCCGTTTTTCAAAAGCAAAATTAGAAAATAAATTTGGTAATTTCTATAAAACAAAATCAAATATGAAACCAACTGAAAGACCAGATAATTATAAAAGTGAACCTTCAGATAACCCCCGGGGTCATGGGTATCAATTCCTAGAAGATGTCCCAGGCCATGGGGCATAAAAACAGCACCTAGTCTCTCTTGAACCATAGTATCAACATCACTTAAAAAATCAGACAGCCATAATTAGAATAAGAATTTAGTTCTACAATTCTGAACCACTCCACATAGCAGAAAGTGCAGAAACAAAGTATAAGGCGGCATGTATACCCAACAAGAAGATGTCCTTCCTTTAATGATTCCAGAATGACCCTTTCAGCCAACCTGTAACAGCAATCCAGTGATGATGGAAACAAACCATCAGGGAAAATTGATCCGTTAGGCTAATTTGATTGGGACACGAGTTGCATCCAAACAGAACATGATATAACCACAGATTGTTATATTTAAGACACCATCCTCATTTGGCAAAACTGAACCCATCTCAAAATGATCAAATCAACTATCCGTAAATCAACAAGAGGGAACTGGTCATATGCCGCATGAGTGATAATTTTCCCAAATTCACATGTATGGAGTGTTCGAACAATTACCTATCATGTAATGCCATTGTGTTGCGTTACACATATTTCGGCTAAATTGCAAATTTGGTCCCACAGAAGTTTGCCATATTTTTCCATCCCACAGGCCACAGGATAAGCCCATTTTTTAAAAACCTCAAAGTTTAATTATAACCATAGATCACTTGTTTATTTAAAAGCATAATTTCACCACTGAGCCCAGCAATTTATTCATTAAAAAGGCACATCCACGTAATGCTTTTTGAGTAACTAAATTCTCAAAGAGCATCATAGCTTGATGATTGAGCTTGAATCGAGCATTTTTGAATTACAGTCATGTTGAGCTCCAGCTTCGAACTTAATAAACTATAAAGAACTACAGATGGCCCAGATATATGTGACCAAGAACAATGCACCTACATGACTACATCAACCAGCAGCACAATCCCCTCATCATATGTTTTATTTTCAAGGATCATTAAGAAATTATCTCGTGAGGGAATATCTTATTAAACAATATTCATAGTGGTACACAAACACTGTTCACAAAGCAAATTCACGCCAGCTCACAAAATTTTGTAAGGCAGCAAATACGTAAACCCCAGATTGAAAACATCCTACGTGCATGCGTGTGTATCTCTATTTCTCATGCTATTTTTGAACATTAAATTTTGGGTCTACGATAAAGAAAATCATGTGAAGTAGGAGAATATTAATTCAATGCGCTCTCAATAAAATTGAGGACCAAAATAATGGGTGGTGGTCGATTTTCAACATTACAATCCAACAACCAAACGAACAAATATAGCACCTTTCACATACGGAACAATTGCTATCAAATGCTTTAGAGCCTTCAAAGCTGAGATTCTTACTTGTGCATATCCACCCAGTTTATTCCAGGTCGCATACTAGATATGACTGCATTATGTGCACGGAGGACAGCCTGAAACCAAATATATAATAAACACAATATATGTGTCAT
Source organism: Ruellia speciosa (assembly GCA_001909325.1). Taxonomy (NCBI): domain Eukaryota; kingdom Viridiplantae; phylum Streptophyta; class Magnoliopsida; order Lamiales; family Acanthaceae; genus Ruellia; species Ruellia speciosa. The sequence continues at coordinate 10,975 of MAYD01486367.1, forward strand.
TCTATTTTTCTAAACACGTGAAATACTAGAATCTCCAGTTCCCACAAAATATATTGAAAATTCACTCTGGATTCTAGCGAGTTATCCAGTAGGACCATGCATTGTTAAAAGTTTGAACATCATAGAAGAGAAACTTATTAACTTTTAAAATCCAAGGCCCTTTACTTATGAAAGGCAATCATTTTTGTGAAACCAATGCATTAAAATGCTAATGTGTAGCACTTGAAATTGTTAAACCTCAAGTTTGGTGTAGTTTTGATACCATAATAAATGACAATGTTACATGTATTCAATAGAGAGGCGCTCTCTACCATCCATTGCTCGAAGACTATAATTGATAATATAAAAAAAATCATAATTGACACAGTGACAATTGATTAAGCCTAATAATTGCACAATATTGCAAAAATCCCATTCATCTCAAAACCCATGCCACATACTATAATAATGGTTGCCAAATTGAACTTCAGAGTTGAAGTTTTATTATGATTTAAAGCGCTAAAATTGTCCTGCAACATTATTGTGATCATGCCTACAAAATAATAACGAATCCAGTAGCTTCTGACTCTTTATGAAATGTTAGAACAGCTACAGAACTTCCCCCATAAAGCTGCAAATGATGAATTTCACCTAAGGTACATAATCATCATATGTCAGACACTTACATTATATACAAGTGATTGATCGATTGCGAATTTCCCATTGACCTGCATACACGATCAAATTGCCAGCGTTAATGTAAAACAGTGGCCAGTGCAACACACTTCTAATATAATCAAGAGGACCAGTGATGCTCAGCCCTTTATATTGAATACAGCAGGTAAAAGGCCAATAATTGTTAACCCAAAACTGAAAACAGTTACAGGAATATGATGATAAGAACCCTTTTAATTCAGAACATAGCATATGTTCACCTACTCTTAATCAAAAATAAAAAAATCGAACTGCAGCAAATGCATTGCCTAAAGCTTACTGATAGATATACAAGTAAGAGAATATTCAAGAGCATGAATATAACACACTGGCATTGCCCATTAAAGAAATTATTTAAAATTCATGCATCGTAAACATAGAAATGTCTGCAATTGGTAAGATTATTCTGCTACAACAGAAGTGGAAAGTGAGTATTCATGTACATTTGCAGAAATTTGAGGACCACAAACAGAAAATAGAGGAAGAATTATCTCACCAATAGCAGTTAAAACTCCATGAAATTATACAAATACCCATGCTTACCGGGAAGGAACATGTTATATCAGAACCATAAAAATGATATTCAGCTCCCATGTCCAGCAATGCCATATCTCCATCTTCTAAGATCTTAAAGCAAATAAAAAATCACAGTAGGCTATTAGAATCAAACCTCATTCATTTTATTACCAAAATTAGATTTGCTTTCAACAGAAATTCAAACTACCAAGAAAATCACTTCAACAATAATGCAAGATCAAGAGTGGTGATGTATGAGGGGGAAATATTATCAGCAAAAGAAAAAGGAGTCTAATTTATTTTATGTTACTAATTAAGAGGGATGATGATCACCAGACTGAAAATCATATCTTAGTAGTTTATGATACAGGTAAGTTGTCAGCATACAGATGGCCACATGCAATCTGCAGTTTGAATTCTATCAATCTTACTAGTTTATAATGCAGTTAAGGCAGATAGAAAGAGAATACAGATAACATTTTTATTTGAAGGCATACAGATGAGAAGTAACATTTATTTCAAAAGGAGTATTTTGTGCTTGAATGAATTTGTACATTCATATTGGCTGTATATATAACAAGACAAGTGTACAAAGAATGAAACAAATACACAAAATCAAGACACAAATCTCAACTTTAATATGAAAAAGAAACACCCAATGGGTAGGATTAATGTTTGCAATCTGTTCCTTAACGAGAACATAGTCCTTGCAAAGAAATCCCCCTTCCACCTTTCCGCATGATACAGCTTCTAAACAAGTTCTGTTAACAAGTGCATGTTTGGTTTCTTTCACTCTCCTAATGTTGTGTGCTACCAACTAAAATGTAAAAAAGACACGAGGAATGAAGTAATTCAATCTTGAGATGGGCAGCTTTCTTTTCCTTTAAGTTCAAAGGCGGCAATCTCTAATGAGTTCCAGTTTATGACAACATGTCCCATTTGGAAATCCCAGCATCCTTCTGTGACTATATCTCGGTCCAAGACTTGGCACACTGGATGAGCTAAAACCAAACAACAGTTTAATTTCTCTTGATGTCTCAAAACTTTTTCTTTTGAAAAAAATGAGCTAGTATAATGATAAAGCTACAATTATCCAACTAAAATCCCATGAAAAATCAAGCCATTGGAATTGTATAAGCACACAACTCAGAACACCAATACCACATCCTAACTGCTTGTATGACAATAATGCTTTTCATGCAAAAGCAAACTAGTCAACATACCTTGTCATTGGGAGCTGCTGCATGACCATAATGGAGCACAGAACTGAAATGAGAATTGAACTATTAGCTAATAATCCAAATAACCAAACTCAATTCTACAGTGCAGTAGCACACTGTGAGGGGCAATGAATTTTCTAGCAAATCCATCATCAAAATTATGATGTGCTTGTAATTATAAGCAATACAGCAGGAACTCAGGAACATCGTAAAGGGAATTAAAAACCATACCTGTTGTTACCAGTTGCACATATACATGTGTACGAACAATGTCTACAGCCACCATACATGTAAGTGTGATGAAGAAACAAGCTTTCCAGTTGATACTCTTTCATACCCTCTTTGGCTTTTCTCATAACCTAAACAAAAGAAATAATAGAATAAAACAAGCACGCCCATCCTTAAGCAAGAAAACAGAAATTAATAGAATAATGCTACAGAGTAATAAGAACCAATGAATCTATATCTCATAATGTATGGATTTTCTTTGGAGTGTTCTGTTGGTAAAAGTATGTGTTTTAAAAAATCAATAGAAATTAATAGTACTTAATTTTATTGGTATTTTTTTTTTCAAAAAAAATACTACATAATGAAGCGGTGATGAGATACAATGAATTTGTGATGTTAGGTTCTTGGGTGTCAAGTAAAGGTAAACACCGCTATCAATAAATTAGAAATTAAATTTAAATAGGAGAAAACAATTGCATATTATAGAATTTTACATTTTTTAAGGTAAACAAGTAAACTATTTCGAGTGAAACTGTATTCGGTAGTTAGGTGTTTGTGTGAATTTTTTTACAAAACAAAGTGTATATTAAATGAAAATCAAATAAATAGTATGAGATAGAATACAGCACATCATAGGGTATGTTACTATGTTATATCTTTCTCCTTTATTATTCTAGATGTTTGATACAAAAACACAGCCATGTCCAATGTGAACATCGGCAAAAATAGCAAGAATATTCATAATTATAATATTACTTCAGCCTTAAATTATATTTTGCATATGCAGTGCCAAAAGTTTTTGCTAAGTCAAGCTCCAGGATTCGAGGATCACATCCCACATTAAAAGTCTAGCAGCAGACAACCTTATTGCGGGGGTGTTTGGTTGGAGCTAGAAATCGTAATCAGAAACAGATTCAAGTCCACAGGATTTGAATTATGGATTTCAACTGACCCATATGGGTGACGGTTGATTCAAATCATATACCTCAAATCCCTTGTTCCAAGCATTTGGCTTGGATTTAAATCCATTTCCTTAAGTCTAAAGTTCTAAACCTTACTACCAAATGCCCCTGAGGATTGAGATAACTTTCAGATAACTGTCATATATGCTCCACAAGGACCACAACAATGGGCAGATTCTTTTCCCTATATCATCTTGGGAAGGATAAAAGAGAAAAACCTTAGAGTAAGATCTTAACATCAAATTAGAACTGTTTGATTTTCAAATGTTTTAAACAAATCAACTTGAAGCCACAACCCTATAAGAGAAAAACCAAAGATGCATTAACATATGAAAAGAGTTCAAGAATTTTAACCTCAACATGAGCTTCAGAGCTAATATCATTGGCAAACTGGATGACTGCCAGCTCTAGCTCCGACTTTACTACACGGCATTCAGTCAAAATTGGATGCAGAGCATTCAGATCTGATTTGAATTTGTCAATCCCCTAACACAATATACACATACATTATCAAAGATTGCAGTCAGGAACCATAACCAGAGCTTTTATCCATGGTATCTAGTCAAAAGAATGCAGCATTTTCAACTTTTATTTGCGAAATTTAATTGAAAAAGATGCAAGAACCTCAAAGTCTGCAGGCCTGGAATAGTTGTTGCTGTCAGTGTTGAGACCATGCAGGAGATAAAGCAATGGTTTTCCAGATCCTTGGTATTGATGATGCAAAACTTTTGTGATCTCATCAGTATAGTACACAAAGTTAACCATATATTTTTCCTGCAGATCAATGCAAAATGATAGAGGCTAAATTATCCTCTCAAATACTTAAATCCATGTACTTAGTATGTCACAGAATGTAAGTGTATAGTCACCTTGAAGTGGGACAATGGCTTAATTTCTCCTTGCCAAACAGCATAATCAGCTGGTAGTCTTGGAGCAAAAAGTATTGATTCTCCATTTGCTATATCCTATATACAGCAATAAGTTGCTTTACATTAATTTTCTGTTTCATGTAGCTCAAAGGTCTTTGCATCATGGCACAAAATGTATCGCTAGAGCATACAATCTTTAAAACTATTCTTAATATTAGAGCCTTTTGTCGACATATCATTTAATTTGGTGTAGTAATGCAAAAGAACCCAAATTCTTGACCAATTCATCATTTGCACATGCATCATAAGGAACATCAAATATAGCATCTTGAAAGATCTAAATATTTAACAGAGGTTCCAATTATATTACATTCACTATATCCTACACAAGTAAGAGTGACTTGAACAACACTTAGAGCCTGTCTATGCTAAGAGCATATTTGCCCATGGCATGTGCCATTACCAGTCCTAGTAAGTGCAGTCTAGCATCATTCTGATATGCAGAGGAGTTCACTACAGCACTTGTGGTGCTCAAGTACCTTTGACTTTTTAGACAAAACAAAAATGTTGAAAATTACTTACATTTATTAATTGACATATTTAGTTATATTACATTATTATGAATATCATTAATTGAATAAACATAATCCATTCAGCATTTAATTTTGTGCTGATGCTTGATGGGAGCACACTGCAGCATGCACCATTGCTCCAGAAAGATCTTTGTGTCCTAGATGCCATGTGCCATTGGCAACTATGCTAAAGTGCTAATGAGCAAACAAGATAACCCACCCTACTATTGCATCGATTGTATACAGCAAAAAAGGTACAGAGTTGAACATTTTAAAGTAAGCTCTATTGGATTCTTCTAACAAATTTTTATAAACCTCCAATAAATCCTATCAACGTCTGATCATCCCAAACTAAAACACTTTTGAAAATCGTATAATAATGAAATTAAAGGAGAGCAATCAATGAACTTACAATAGCACCATAAAAACCAGGTTCTTGCACTCCAAACAAGTATGCAAAATAGCTCTCCTGTCTGGTGGATAATAAAATTACCAGTTAATGCTAATCACAAATCCAGAAGTAATAATATGATGTAACTATTTTTCAATTTCTTTTTTAAATTAAGACACAATGGAAGCTCCCCTGACAAAGATAAGCTATGATTTATTGCAATACTCTGAAAGATATTTTCAGCCTGCAATTCTGAATGCCTAGGAATGAGCATTTTCTTTCAACATACTAAATATAAATTATTCAGTGGACAAGATACAGTAATGCTATATATCTTTTGTCAGGGCTTTCTGTCAATATAGTTAGCATACCAATGCAAGGCAATTGGCCTGGGGGGAATATTTCTGAA
>MAYD01486369.1:0-15309 GCA_001909325.1 Ruellia speciosa
GGGGGGGGGGGGGGAAATCAACTTCAGAAGCTTATCTTAAATTACATAAAATACTATTAAGTCAACTGCCTCGGGCCATGTTTGGTCAATTTACTTTAATAACAAGAAAATAACGCTTCAACAAACAACTACTCATTAAGAACATTACACTCCATGCACTTCAAATTACACAACATACACAGAACACCTGGAACAATTAATTACTGTGAGCGTAAAATAAATTACACCCAAAGAAAAACTGAACAAGTACCTAAACAACTCAACATGATCGGTATCGTGCCGATTCTGCTCTTCTCCACCCTGAAAAACAAGAAACAAGATTCCACAACTGTCAGCAGATAGAAATGTAAGAAACGGATAATACAGCAATAAATTCCACACCTGGAGTAAAACAAAGCCATGGAGAGGGCGAGAAGATGCAGATAGATGATCACGAAATGAATCTAGAAGCTTCTTCCGATTGACCACGTGCAGCTCCATCGGCACCGCCGGCGGAGACAGTGAAGAAGTAGAAGCCATCTCCCCAGGAAGACGGTTTAGGCGAAATAGGATTATAATATTTTTAAAAAATATTAAACTAATTTAATTTAATAAAAGAATGGGCCAAAGCCCATTCGAAGCCCACGGATGTATAATGGGCTTTGGCCCAATAGGCTTTTGTGGTAAAATTACAGTAAAGTCCAGTTAATTGGTAGACACGTTGCCGATTCTCTGTTCCCCACATTTCTCTCGGAGGAGAAAGTAATTTGCGGCGATACCCAAGCGAAAACCCCTAGCTGTTCATCTGCGTCGGAGAAAGGTAAATTGATTGGTAATGCGCGTTTGTTGTTCTCGATTGTGCATTCAATTGTATCCCGTTATTGTTCGTTTTTTGTTTTGTAGGTTTATGAATGAAAGGAGAGAATTTCGTTGTGTGTTATGTATTTCTTAGATCTACGGATTTATGATTGTTTTTTTTTCTGAAGCTTAGTTTTGATCTATCAGCTTGGTGTTGAAACTGGAAAATGGGAATGATCTTATGGTTATGAGCTTTGACTTGCTAAGGAAAGGAAATGATGTGAAATTTGTTTGTAGGTAGAGACTAATGTGTTATATTTCATGGTTCAATAGAAATGGGAGGTTTATTTACGAAATATTTGGTGTTCATTGCATTTCAATCTCTCAATGTGTTCAACTCATATAAGACAAACTCCATAAGATCATGCGAAACATAATAAGTAGAAAACAAGGATTTGCATTAATAAAGATGTGAGTTGAACACATGTGAACGGAAATAAAGATGCAATGTTTGAGACGGCCATGATGAAAATACCCCCCTATTACACCCCAACATATATATGCTAGTGAAATTCTGTACATTGGACTCACAGAGGAGCCATTTACTTTGTTCAGGGAGTGTGCTGATAGTATCTTCTTGTTAGCAACTAGTCTCAGGCAGTGTGATGTGTGTGCTTAGTTGAGTTATGCCTGTGCATGATGCTTGCTTGCGTCGTTTGATTCTCTTTGAGCATTTTTGTATTTTTCGAGCTTAGACTCATAAATGAAGATAAACTAATGCATCTGGACTGATTTATGTAAATTGAAAGGATAAATAGTTAGAGTAGATGCACATTTTCGTGCTAAAATAGCTTTTGTTATCAGGTTGATCGTGAACTACGATGCTAGATGTTTGCTTTCCAGGGATTCCTGGTGGGTGGTGTTGATTTTTACCTTGTAAATTGGTGCATTGGATTCTAGATGCTCTGGGAACGTCAGATATTTAATGATTGAATTGAAGAGAAGGATGTTTGTTTTTAGCTAATTTGGTGCATGTTATTTTCGGTCTTTTTATGCTACTCGATGGTGTGTGTATTATAGTGCTGTTAAATATATGGAAAAGGAATTTATGACAGCTTTTAAATCGCTCAATCGTTGACTAAGTTGTAATCCATATAAGAAAAGCATAAGAGGGATTAGTGTCCATTTAAATATAAGAAAGTGAATTCACCTCAAATTGAAGCAACTTGACACAATAAATATCAAACCTCATTTTACGCATGTGTGTAAAGTTTCTTCTGCCCCTACATGATTTGGAATGAATTGTGCAATGTGATTGATGTTCTTATACATTCTTTCATGACACTAGAAACTGATTTCTGCAATTTCTTCTGATGTGTAGAATTTGCTTCAAGGGTAAATGGCATCCAAGCTACACCAGTTGCAATCTAAGGCTTCCCAGGCCACACAATTTGTGTGCAAGCATGGAGGTACCTACTACAAACAGTTGATGGAGGAGAATAAACAATATGTCAAACAACCCCCAACTGTGGAGACATGTAATGAATTAGCCAAGCAGCTGTTTTACACTCGTCTTGCCAGGTTACTATTTGACCTCATTACTCTGTTTCTTGTTTTACTTCTGCTCTTAAGTAGGGTTGGGTGTTCGGGTCAGGTTTTCTTTAAGTGAATTTGGTTGGGCCGGGTTCCTGGTCCTGAGGCAGTGCTTCAGGTTGGGTTTCGGGTACTCCCAAACAACCTGATGTACACTACATATAGGTATGCATTTTTTATTTGTTCTTACTAATATGTTGAAGTGAGTGTGTTTCTTTTAATCCATTGATGAGAATTTATTATATACATTAGATGTACTCATAAAATCTACCTGCAATCCTAAATACCCACACATATTAACAAATTACTTCGAGTACTTTTATTTAATGAGTTTGTCGCACCAACTCTTTTTACTAAACATACCAAGTTTGGATTGATAATGATAAGTAATTTAAACTATCATATTCAGACTCAAAGTAGTAGTAATCTATAATATTTAAGCAATTGGACTGTCATCCACCGCACCACCTGGTACCTGCCTTGCCCTGCCCCCACCCTCTTCCATCCTCTTTTATTTTTTCTTATTTTTCTATATAATACGTATAGTAATTATTATTTTTTAATAAAATATGTACAATATATATTTCAAATGTATTTATCACAATTTTTATATTTTATAGTGTTATTTGATATTATAATTCCATTTGTTACATATTATTGTAGGAAATTGGAGTCTAATCCCCTAATAAAAATTTGACTTTTACCATCAATATAATTTTTTGTTGCAAGTGTCTTAGAGTAGAGTTATTTGGGGTAGGGTTTTAGTTATTTAATTATTTTATATATATCCAGTGCATATTTCACAATTCTATAGTGCACATATTAAGAGAATTTAGAGAGATATGAGGTAATTAGAGAACTTCAGAAAATGAAGTTGACTCTAATTATTTTGGGACGAGGCATTTAAATATAACTTCCCCTTATTATTATTTTTATTTTAATAACAAATTTATATATTTATTTTATTTTTCAATTTAAAAATTAATTTATATATTTTTAATTTTTTTTAATAAAAAAAGACACCTAAGGGGCACCCTTCCCCCGCACAGAGCGGGGCGGGGTGGGTGGCCCCAATGGTCTAATGAGGATTCGAACCACTGGCACAAGGATTTTCAGTAAATCCTTTTCTCTAACCAGCTGAGCTACCTGAACCACTTTCCTAAAGTTTGTTTTCTTCATCGAATAGCACCCAAAGTGTCAAAGGAAAGAATAGACAGGCTGAATGGAATTCAAGAGGGACATCAGCTTTTACTAACCCAGAATAATGGGCATTCAAGCATCTCTTTTGGAAGACTGCCTTTTCTACAACAGGCAGGTGGCGGGGCATCCAAGAATAATGCCCCGCCCCATACCCTGCCATTGCCATTCCTACCCATATTCATTCATCTCCCATGCCTATTATGATAAAAAGGGGTCTCCAAATAAATTTTAAAAAATATATGTATAAAAAGTTGTTGGGTACCCCACTACAGACCCCGACATTCTTGGATACCCAACCACTTTCAGGTCAGGTCTAGGGTTTTCAGGACCGAAAATTTCGGGTACCTGAACCTGAAAAATCAATCCAATACCTACCCCAAACCCTACTATAAATCCTTGATTATTTTAGATTTCGATAAAAATCGCATAATTACATGGTTCATCTTATGATGCCAAGCAAAATAGTTGAGGTAGATCATAAAGTTACAATTCACTGGAAATTGGCATTCAGTTAGATTGCCTAATATCTGCAGGCCCATTGTATTCACTTTCCTTCATCCTCCTGAAACTTTATGGTGACTCTAATTATGTTCCGATTACTTCAATTTGATGGCTTTTCTGATTCAATCTTTTAGCACATGTCCCTTATGTTCATTCTTCTGTTACTTGCACTGCAGCATTCCAGGTCGAACTGAGTCATTCTGGAAGGAACTTGATTATGTCAAGAACATGTGGAAGAACAGGCAGGAACTGAAAGTTGAAGATGCTGGAATCGCAGCTTTGTTTGGGCTTGAATGCTTTGCATGGTTTTGTGCTGGTGAGATTGTCGGACGGGGATTCACATTCACCGGTTACTATCCTTGAGAGCCACCAACCAACTTAACGGGTAATTCGCACTCCTGTTTGGGATACATTCTCTTCCAAGATTTTGTTTTCTTACCCCCCCGCCCCCCCAAGATGTCTCAAAGCTGAGAAATCGGTATTTCATTTTTATGCCTCAATAATCAGCATACTCCATATTTTAGTCGATTGCCACCCAATGAGCGGTTATGATCAAACGCTATAGTATTTTTCTTATTTGATGACTGAAATGAACTATGCTCTGAGGAATGTTTCCTTGTTTTGGCTTCCAGATTGTTACCCACAATATGTCAAGGAAAATCCAATTTAGTCTCATGTGTTATTTATAAAGATAAAATAATCCATTGCTGTGAAAATATAAGTTGCAATAGAGAAGGTGTGTCACACCTACTCTCACTTTGCAAACAATGTGTTACTTTGATTCCCCTACAATATAGGGGATTTATTTGAACTGTACCTTGATTTCTGGTAAAGTTACAATGTTAGCTTGTAAGTTTTAACTTTCGAAATGTTGGTTTAACTTAAAAGAAAAAAAGAAAAGAAAGTTGATGAAAAATCAATTAAAAAAAATCCCATCTGTTAACGAGAATGTGGCGCATTGATTCGGCTCCGATGATGAATGATGTATATTTAGCCTAATATAATATATTTTCATGTATTTTTATCAATAGTACATATTGATTTAATTGTTTAAAAAGAGCGACTTTATTATGATATCCGAAATTGGCAAAATCATGCCCGAGTAACAACGTCAACGTGTGCCTCCCCATATTTGATTTATTATTTAACTAAATAAATAAAATCAATAATTTGTATTAAATTTATGATGTGATTGGCTCTACGGTGATAGAATTCGGGTGGCTAGACCGGATCGTATTATTCTATGAGATTTGTTAGGCCGTAATACTCTGGAGTTTCCGCTCTTCTCCATAGGGAACGATAAAATAAAATTATGATATTGTAGGAAAAATATATGCATCATCAGAACCAATATACTAATTGTAAATAGAGATGAGTTTGACCCCAAAAACACAATGGTTGACACTCCAAAATTTCATTCTTTCACCTGGATTGATCCCAGTTGCAAAATCGTATTTAGGCTTCGATGGGCATTTGACAGTTATTTAAAAAAAGGAAAATTCCTCCTTTGTAATCTGAAAAAACAAATGGTATCAGTAAAGGGGAAAAAAAGGGAAAAAAAAAAGGCCTAACTTCATTACTTGCACACCTCAAATTTGCTTTTAGGGAATATATTTACACATTTGCATATCATATAGTTAAAACAAAGGGCTAATTATGAAAAACTCCTGACGTTTGATGTTATTTACACTTATTCTCCTAAACTTTATTTTTTACATCAAATTTCTCAACCTTCACTATTTTTTACAATTACCCTCCTACATGGTAATACTCCTTAAGATTGTAACAGCGTTTTGACTTTTCTTTTCACTGGAATAACTTTAACAGTATTAAAATACATATTTGAAAATTTGAAATTGCGATTTGACTTTTCGAGGTGTGATCCGCTTTGACTTTTCTTTTCACTTGTGCTTTGACTTTTCTTTTCACTAGACTATACATATTTGGAAATTTGAAATTGTTGGTGAAGGGCATCACGTGTTTTCACCAAATATTTGTGTTGTTGGAAGGCTACATTATAAATATGTCAGCCATTTATGATAACTGAATTAAACCCTCGTAACAATATTAAATACCTAGCTTTAACTTTTCTTTTTACTAGAATAATTTCAAATTTTCAATAGGTACGGTCACGGATCATGTCTCGAAACTACGTCCGAGGTGTTTTCTATATCTATTTTAACTATTTTTTCGTACCGCAAGCGCTGCAATGCTCTTCCACGTCCAGGCTTGTACTCTAACATGCTTTCCTAAATATATCGTTGAAAAATCTAGACAGAAAAGAGTTGAAGGGTGAAAGAATTCCTTAGAGATAATGAAATGTGTAATTTGAAAAAATTATAATTATATATATATATATATATATAAGATATATATATATATATAGGACGATGGGTAAAATGGGAATTCGAGAGGTTGTACCTAGAAAATGGGAGATGTAAATAGTAACACCCACTTGGAAAATTGAAATTGTTGGTTGGGGGTTGAAGGGGCATCACGTGTTTTTCACCAAACATTTATGTTGTTGGAGGGCTACTATTTAAAATAATTGAATCAAACCCTCATTAAATTTTTGAAATTAATGGTTCAAATTGAAAAGGGGTATTTTTGGTGTAATTTTTTTAGACGGATTTATTTAGATTGTCAATTTTTTTTGGGTGGGGGGGGGGTGCTAGTTTAATATGATAGATGAATTGCTGAATTACCGACAACATTAAACCATTAATTTAAATTGTTTAATTTGAGGGGAGATAGTTTAATTTAATAGATAAATTGTTGAATTTTTCGATATCATTGATCCACAATAATAAGTCAGGTAATTATTTAATTTGAGGGATGTATTGTTTAATCTGAATGGTAGATTGTTGAATTTGAAGGGTAAAATGTCGAATTGTTCGATATCATTGATCCACAATAAGGAGTCAAATAATTGTTTAATTTTAAGAATAAATTGCTTAATTTGAATGGTAAATTGTTGAATTTGAGGGATATTTGTTGCATTCATCAAACCATTTGATTGAGTAGCTCAAAGCTATTTGGGCAGCATTTAATTTGAACAAAAGATTGTTGAAAATATATATCAGATTGTTTAATTTATAGGTGTTATTGTTCAAATTATGTATATAGTGCACTCAAACGCCGCTACGGATCTGCCCTCATGCGCCCTCGAACGCCGCAGCGAATTTGCCTTCATGCGCACCCTCGCTACCACTACGAATTTGCCCTCGCCACCGCTGCGCTCCCCACTCCCAGCTGCCTTCTCCCCACCACAGCTCCGCTGTCACCTTCTACCTTCTCGTGCCCCGGTCCTCATTGCGCCTCCACCCTTGCCCCACTCTTAGGAAGTCAGTTTGTGAGTGTTCGTATGTGTGTGTGCACGCTTCTTCGATTTTGATTTAGATATGAGATTTGTATGTTGTTTGAATGAATTTGCGTTCACTTTTCATGTCATTGAAGGACAATGGAGCCTGGTGGCGGGGGTAGCAGTGTCAAGTGGTGTTAGAATATCAATTTTGTGTATTTTAGACAATTATGCAGTTAGATTAAACAATTTTATTGTTGTATTAAACAATTGTGACTATGTGTGGGGTGAGATTTATTATTTATTCAATGTGATATTTGTGTTTGTGTGAGTATCCAGCGGCGACAGGCGACAATTTGGGACAGCAGTGGCAGTTGGTGGTATTGGGTAGGCTAGGGTTTTAAATTTTCTTAAACAATGATGTATCAATTTTAAAGATATAATGTATTTTATTATTTTATCTTTTAAATAATAGTAATCCGGACTGCTGGTTTAATTTTATATCAAGGGTGAAGAATGAATGCACCCAATCTAAATTTTTGATAGCTAACCGCCAACATTATTGGCTGTTGGAATTTTGTGTGGGGCCCACCTATTTCATACCCTTGACAAATTTTTGCAATTTGTTTCAGAAAGGAAATTTTAGTTACCTGGCCCTAAGTGAGCCATAGATTGTGAGTGTCAAGGAGTAGAGATCGAGTGTTGAAACACCGGAGCTCCAAAAAAAACAATTGTCATTTGTTTCATTTTTTTAAAAAAATTCTATCAAATCATTTCTAACTTTCTAAATTTTTAATTTCAAATTATCGACAATCACTATAATATCCAACAATCAAAAACTCTGTAAATAGACGGTAATTATGAACCGTTGACATCTAACGAGGTGAAAACATATAGAACAAAAACATCCTCAAATTCCTTCCGTCAAGCGCAATCCGATCTCGCCCCGCCATATGTTCGAGTTGGTAAGAGCCACACACTTGATTTGATTGTTCGAACCACGTAAAAATTGTGTCTTAATTAATTTGCTCAACCTTCTTGTTTTTATTTCCACTGCCATTATTATTGTTAATGTTTGAAGACATTATTAAAATTAATTTGGATACCCCAAAACCACAACATTTAAAAAAAATGATACGATCCAATGATTAAAGTATTAATTTTTCAAAATAACAATTGAGCCACGATTATTCTAAAAATCAAAATTAACGTTAAAAAGTAAAAGATAGTTTTAATACAAAAAGCGAAAGCCCAAATGCTCCAATTCAGCTTCGCTCACGACTCGTCATTCGATTCCCACCACTAAGGTATAGACATTGTCATACAATATATAGCCAAATTCAAAATACACATTAGCAAACAATATAATATAATCAAGCTAATTATATTTTATTTAATTAAAAAAAATAGGCTAATTGCTCCATCTTGGCTAAACTAAAAATATATTTAGGACAAATATTGTTCATGTCTTGATTTTTTTCCTAGTGCACGTAAAAATAAAAACAAAAACAAAGAAAATGAAAACTAATAATAATAATAATAATTGACATTGATACATTCCAAATCTTACAACCCCAAATGCATTAAATTTTTCAATAGTAACATCTACCAAAGCTTGTGATGCCACATGCATAACATTCACTCAATTACCTTAAATGGCTCGACATGAATTTTGCTTCTTAAAATTCTTTCTTTCATTAGGCTTCCATGCAGTTAACAATAGAATTCATTACCAACCCACAAGCAAGTGAACGTGCCTTTGCAAATTCCCTTCATTTGTTAGGTACCTACCATGATGCCAAAACTTAGCCACTTTAGCATTATAAAAGGCAAGCATATTCACATTTTTTCTCCCCATGCAATCCATTCATCTAAACATGTACTACTATTTGTTCAACTAGTTTTTGTAGAGTTTCATTGCAATGAACTCATTTTTTTTAAGGATAATTTAAGTTGTTGGTGTTTGTGTAATTCTTGTTTCTATTTTGGGTACAGAGAGTTGGTTGAAGATGGCAGAAAAAGAAGAGAAGACAACGAATGACTGGTTGATCGGAAAAGGATTTCCTGTATTGTTGAAAAGCAAAGAACTATACCATGTATTCTTTTTTTTTGTTTATTTTACTCAGTTCTCGGTATTCTCCATACAAATTAATTTCCTTGATAAATGGTCTCTTTTTGAAGTATATATTGGAGACTAACGTGCGACGCCGTGAGCCAGAACCTCTCAAGGAGTTAAGGGCTGCTACTGCAAATCTACCAATGTAAGTTCATCAACCATCCAAATTATAGGCGTGCAATAATTTGAAGTATTTTGAATATTGTTGCTAGTGACACTATTGAATTCGGGTTCAAATAATGTAAAAGAAGTAGACAATTTTCACTTTCTATGGATCACATAGAATATTAGGCACATATTAGGAACGTGTTTAATTGTAATCGTGTTGATAACGATGTGTAGTTTATATGCATGACCGATAGTGATAAACTATAGAAAGCTAACGATATATCTTCAGATAAATCGAAAAAATGTTGGGTGTGTTTTACATATCATAGGGGCTTCATGGGGACAGCACCGGATGCTGCGCAATTGATGGCCATGCTGCTGAAGCTTATAAACGCGAAAAAGACAATCGAAATAGGAGTGTATACGGGCTACTCGCTACTCTTAACTGCCCTCACAATTCCAGATGATGGGAAGGTTATTGTTGTTGTACGAGTATAAATTTTGATGGTGAAAAATGCAAACTAAAATATGGTATTTTGGTGCAGATTATAGCTATAGATCCAGACAGGAATGCCTACAATATTGGGTTGCCTATAATTGCCCGAGCTGCGGTCGAGCACAAGGTCGAGTTCATGGAGTCCGAGGGACTTGCAGTTCTTGACGAATTACTGAAGCATGTAAGAATAAGTTATTCATTTGGAGAACCTAGTTGACAAAACTATAGTATTAAATTTTTTAGCTCAACTTTATTCACTTAACGATAAATTTAGCAGACATTTGTCATGCTCGAATTTTAACTAAAGCAAGCTAAATCTAATGTTGTTGTGCAGCCTGAGAATGAAGGGACATTTGACTTTGCATTTGTGGATGCGGATAAGACAAATTATATAAATTATCATGAGAGGCTAATGTCGTTGCTGAAGCCAGGCGGATTAGTTGTCTACGACAACACACTCTTGGGAGGGTATGTTGCCATGCCCGAAGATTCTGTGCCTGGAAAATTTCTATATATGATCAAAGCTGCAAGCAAGTTTAATGAATACTTGGCAACCGATACTCGGGTGGAGATATGTCAAGTACCTCTGGGTGACGGTATTACTATCTGTAGACGCCTATAGTAGTCGTCTGGAGACATGTCAAGTACCTCTGTGTGGTAGTCATCTGCAGATATATAGTACCTCTGGGTGATGGATTACTAGCTGCTATCTGTAGTCATTTGTGAAACCATAAACCGATTCAAATGTGTGAGATTGTGATGCAGATGTGATTTTTCAGTGCAAATAAAAACTATTCAATAAATCCAACATCCAAAACATGATATTTGAAATGAAATCTTACTTAAACATAATTGTTAATACTACCATTCTTTAATTTTAAACTCTATTTTAAACAAAACTTAGGAGTATAACCTCCCACCCTCCTGAGATACATGCAATCCTTAGCGCCAAAAAATTATAACCAAAACGAGATTTGCAGTGTGCAAGTCTCTATTTAAGTTTATGCGTGATAAAAGAAAATTCAGGGGACCAAAAAGATAACCTTAATGGAGTCAACCTTGAGTTCCGTATAACCAACACGGCATTTCTTTATAGAAGAAGAATTTTATAGTTACTTATCTACCGATAAAGACTGAAACTTAAAACACTAGTAACTTATTATTGAATCTCCATATGCCGAAAGTCATCCTCACTCACAGTACATGAATTAATTTAATAGAAGTTGCAGGTCATGATTTCTCAGTCAAAGAGTTAAGCCCATGTAAGCCATCATCAAACATTGTTGAACAACTTATGCCCATGTCTTCTAATCTTCATGGTAAAGATACAAGCCAAGACCAAACCGAGCACAGGCTTTGCAAAACGCTATTTCTTCTGCTGCTGCAACCGGATCAGCATGATCACCATCACGGGGCGACACTGTACCAGTTGCTTCACGGTGTGCCTGCATTTTAAATGTTGCAACTGTTAGAATTCACCCAATGTCGTAGTCAATGGCAATCTCTGCGGAATAAACAGAGTGCAGAATAAATACAATTTCATCTTCCACGCGATAAATTTATTATGCATGAATCACTAAAAATACGAAACAATATGTAATTTTTTGTACACATGAATACAAGCATAATCAAGGGGGAATTTGGTTCAAAGGTTGGAATTGGAATCAGAATGATTTTATTTCCTTGGGATTTGAACCAAGGGTTTTATATGCTCATTTTAAATGTATTAAACCCAAACCCAAACCCCAACTACAAATCTCTTATTTCAAACATAAATTTGAATATAAATCCAAATCTTTATATCCAAACCCTCCAACTAACCACCCCCAAGAGTAATCTCAAGAAAGGACTACCCACATGGCAGTCTGGTAATAATTCATGAACTTACTGAGAACTTGTTAATAGTCATTTCCCACGTCGCATGTCCAAACGTCAATGAGAACAAAGAGCTGGTTAATCTAGGGTGGAAACAGAGGGTAATTAATGCTTTTATATGAAGGCTGAGGTTCTGTATCAATGCATGACGGACCACAATGACACAGTTTTGCAATGCCACATGAAGTTTGGTAATCCAAACTTTCAGACTAAGCAGTTTGAAAATCACATAAAAGGGCTAGCCTTGAGCTTCATCAGCACCTAACTGAGTATAATAAATCATAACCACACAAAGGTCCCAAATACAAATCTGATCACCTCCAGTGTGAGTTACATTTTATGCCAAGATATATAAAAATACATAACAGCATGTGAAACAGCAATCTATTTATCAACATTCACTGAGTTATCATGGACCAGTTGCAACAGGATAAAACCTTAATAAACCAGTATGCTGCTGAAAGAAGGAATCTGCAGCTAGATGCTCAAAATAGTTTCCTTCAACCACGAAAGATAAGTTTCCAATTGAATTTAATTTTTCACATCCCAAACCCCACAGTTACACAATCTCAAACTCAGACTCTAAGCAAAAAATGTAGGTGTACTATCTACACATTGAAAGGGTTTAGATGAATTGGGGCTTCCTCCCTCACACCAGTAGAACAAATTCGCTGCTTATCCTCAGGCAACCCTAGTGTGCCATGAATCAGAAAGCATTAGTCAAGTAGTTAATGTCCCAGAACAGTTGAAATACTTCATAGCAGATAATTGGAAATTTGCATGAGCTCACAATAAAGGAAACTCATAGAATCAATGGGATGGACTAATCAAGCCAGTGTCAACCATGTAATTAATGCAGTTATAATGGTGGAACAGGACAAGTAAATTTGCTCTTCATTTCAAGGAAAATGATAATGTTAGAAACAGCTGAACTTAATTAGAAATGAAGTTGAAAAGTAGTAATTCTGTTGCGATAAAAGAGAGATAATCATCACAACTGGCAACCTGCCTGTTTTTCTAAGAAATTTATGGCACTACGAGGTTTGGTAGGAATATTTTAGAATAATATAGTACTGGTAGAGCCTTCGAGTTGTTGGGTGTGTCTAGAATATTTTCTTGAGACTCATGTAACCCATGTCATTTACAACAGATTAATGGCAGCACAGCACTTAAATCAAATCATCATTAAAGAGGTGGAGTAATATAAATAATTGTAACACTCTTTGGGAGTAATAAAAGTGTTGCTTTCGTATACTTAAGAGATTTTGTTCCAATGGAATAGTTGGACATTATGATAAACAAAACATACCTCTCCATCAGAACCCCTCACTGTTACCCGATACACCACCGTCACACTTCCATTCTCTGAGAAAATGACATCACGAATCTCCCCACTCCAACCTAAAAGAAGGGTTGTCAAATCATTTGATGTCCCTCCCTCACAAGAACATTGCATAAGATATCCAAAAACACCAAGGGAAATACTGTTCAGCTACCACTAGATTCAAAAAATAGGTTACATAATATGAACCATATATTATACTATGAAAAATAATGATACAAACACATATTAAGCTCAGAATTGAAGAATTAAAAAATATTTAACATATCACAAAACAACACATAGTTTATGATAATAAAATATAACTTCTTTAATTTATTCAACAAAATCATGCATGTTTTTATGTGTAAGTTGGGGTGGAAACTGTCATTTTTTGCCTAAGTGATTGGTTCTGTAGTATTACTAGTGCTTTATGAATCTAAAAGTAGCAACAGAAATAACAACAGAAGCATAAGCTCTTCCACACACGGCAAAACACAATAAGGTCATTTTACATGATAAGTAAGACTATATTTTTAGACATACTTTTCAGAAAGCATGAAAAGAAGTTGAAAATCAGAAAGTTTGGGTAACTTGAAAGAATTATAAGGCGACCTTGCTAATGTCACCATTATACAGAACATGGCAAATGAGCAAAATGAAGCACAAGATAACTATTCAGGAGAACTTCGAGGTACCAATCCTACTCAACCTAGTCCGAGCACCAGATGACTATTCAATGCAACAAGAAAGTACCAACCCCACTCAACCTATTCCTACAGTTTGGGTATGGACAAGAAAAGCAATTACCAAAAGCAAGGGATTGCATCAGAATTTCAAACATGGAACAGAAGTAGAATATTAAACATTTCTTGTTAAACAAGTAAGTATCTGGATAAAATTGGCACCATAGAACACAACTATAAAGGCAATTGATCATCATTTTCAAGATACTAAGAAGATAACCATAAGTAATATAGAAAACATGTCACCTGGGGCATAAAAGCTCAACATGCGGTTTGTGTGGTACCTAGTTGCAGCAACAGAACCACAATTGCATTAGCACCACGAGAAGTAAACAAAACAGAAAACATAAACAAGTTGCGGCAACTTTGTTACTTACCACGGGATGAAAGTCGAATTGTCATCCCGTGTCTTAATAATGTTATCAGGAATCCTTTTATTCAGGTCACGGAAGATCTCATTGAGCGGGCGAGTAATGCTAGACGACATGTCCAGAGGCACCACGTAATTTGAATTAGGAGTAGCAGCTTTCTTACCACTACTCCCCCCATCACCACCAGACAGCGCCGAGACTTGAAGCTTAAATCTCCTTCCATATACACTCGAACCATGCAAAACCCGAGTCCGCCACGATACCGGGCACCTTACCACAGGGCCAGCAACCTCTGCCGCCGGCAGCATCATTTTCGGGCATTGAGCAGCCATTCCAAAAATTCTGCCAAAATCCCAATTATCATTTGCACATAACAATCACTTGACAAGTAAATTCCAAATTCTAAACAAGTCCATATAGAAACAGAAAAAACAGTCGCCACCTAGTCTACCTTCATCAATCCCCAATTCTTTGATCATCAATTAACATGAAAACAAATTCAAATTTGGTTAAATGCACAACATAACCTAGTACTATTGCTGTCATGATCACTGGACCAATTCAAAACCTATAACTATGATGAATTCTTCAATTACACTACAATTTAGCAGGGGAGTCGTTCGAGAAATACCAGTGCGTAGGGTGCAGAATTGGATCTGGAAGCAGAATCCGCGCTGGGGTTTGGGAAATTGTGGGTAGGTGGGGAAATTGGAATGAAGCAGGTGCAGAGGGTTGAAGAGGAAGAGAGTTTGGTGAATTTATACAGCAATATATTTGTGCAGTTAGACTCCTCGTAAAAAATGAACTTGCATTTATTTTCACTGGATTTTTTCGGAAAAGAAATAAAAACAGAGAATTAATAAAAAAAAAAAAATTTAAAAAAAAACCCCCACTTTGTCCATAT
>MAYD01486374.1:0-14324 GCA_001909325.1 Ruellia speciosa
AAGAATTATCAGAAATTTGTGATGATCTTTTTCCGTCGTAAAACAAGAAAGACGGGTTGCAGAAAGATTGCAATGGAATTTCCATTGCAGAAACCAAAGTTGCAAAAAAATGTGATGGAAAGGGTTACGTCACAGAAATGGTGCGATGGGTCTTACAACGGATTATTTCGTCGCAATAAATTACGAAATAAATGGTAGCAACCTAATTATTTTGCGACATTATGTAACTTGCAACGAAATATTTCTATCGCAATTTTTGACGGAACATTTGTTCGATGAAATTTTTGCAACGGAAATTATTGCAAATATAATGAAAGTTGTGACGGAAAATTTTCATCGCAAATTCTATGGCAAAAAAGGATCATGGGACCAGTGCAGTATGTTTCTACACTAGAACCAGAACTTGTAACAAAAAATCCAACAAGACCAGAATAATGAACTACCAAATATGTTATAAACTACCATAACGACTACCATAGCTTCATTCAATCCGTTCATATCTTAACGTCAATAAATAAAAAATATGTTATAAACTATCCCCAACTTCCAAGAAAATCCATAATCTAGTTAGGAAAAATCATCACCAAGTGTTTATACCAAAAAATATTCAAACTTGCAAACATAGTTAAAACCAACAATAACGTCAAATATTAAAGAAAGAGTTATAACCATGGCTTATTCTAAAACACTCCAAGAGAAGGGGGCTTACTAGGCGAGATAGACGGCAGCGGAGTGAGACGGACAGCACGGCGGAAGTAAGAAGGGGGTGGGAAAGAGCTTGCATCTATGTTTGAATGGGGTGGATAAGCGCTAGTATATGTCCTCAATTGCTACGGAATTCAATTCCGTCGCAAATTTCGTTGCTGCATGTTGCTACGAAACAATTGTCACAATTTCTGTTGCGTTTTCATTCGCAGCCTATTTTTGTCGCAATTATGTTCGTAAATTCGCAACATTCCATCGCTATCGGTATTCAATACGACTCTCCTTTTTGTCCGTCATAAATTTCGTCACAATTTGGCTAAATTCTTGTAATGGGTGTGGCCGTGTGGTACTTACTCACATATCTTTATGTAATAATGTATTGATTTTTCTTTTTACAAACACATCAATCCGATAAAAAGAATTATTTCACTAGCTAACTTAAATTAAGCAACTTGATTATAAAAATATATAAATTCTGTTGATTGATTTTTTTAATACTCACATCAATTCGTTACTTTGACCTATATATCTTGTAATACCCCGAAAATTTGAGACTTGACCTACACTTTTTCGTTCGCGATTCTGGGATCTTTGTCACACGTGCAAGGATTGTGATTAGAGAGGATTATGGAAGAGGCGATCAAATCGGATTAGAATTTTGAGGTAATTCCTTCACTACCTTACCCCTGAACTGATGAGCTTTCATTGGACCCTACTTGATAGGAGTCTGCAGTTTTGGGACCGCAGTTATGGATTCTGCGGTGAATACTGTGGTGGCTAAAGGCGGTGATTTCAGGCTATTTTTAAACATATCAAACTCTAGCACGTCATTTCTTCCCTTTTTACTTACTTGGTCAGGCAGAAACCACAAGATAAGAGGGATAAATATGGAGGTGACTTTGAGCATACAAGGAGGTGAAAGTGCTACCTTTGGGTTGTGATTTCTTAGAGAAAGACGAAGATTTATGTAACACCCGACCTCGCCAACCGCACTCTGGGTCCGGTCAAGTCAGTGTCAGGTCTGCAGCCCAATGCACTCCAACTCGTCCCCACAGATCACGGATATTTACCGCCTGCAGTCATTGTGGTAGGTTGTTGTGATGGGGTTTCGAACCCTCATCACCTTTACCAATTCAACATTGGTATCCAGTTGAGCTGCAGCTCAACTGGATACCAAGCTTGACTTGGTAAAGGGTTTGAGGTGTAGGTCTCAGGATTGAGTCCTCTTGCCAACAACCCACCACCACCTAAGAAAAGAGGTGTGTGGAGAGGGGTTGGGGTGCATTGGGCTGCAGTAACCTGACACTGACTTGACCGGAACCAGAGCGGGGTTGGCGAGGTCGGGTGTTACAATTTAAAACAACTTGTTTTCAGGTAAGTTGAAGCCCATGTTTGATACTTTAATATGCACAGTTTGGTTTTTGTTGTTGAGGCTTTCTTGATGATAAAAATCGAGTCCAAAGATGGTTAAAAATTTTGTGAATTTTGTGACATATTCAAGTAGCACTTTTGAGGGATGATTTTTGATAGGTTATGGTGGGATTTTGAAGTTGGTGTCTACAAGTGAATTATTCTTCTTAGTTTCTAGTTTCCATATGTTTCTTTAGATTTTGAATTGGATTAGTATTGAATCTTGTAGGAGCCTTAGAAGTTGGTTGTTTCAACTCGACTAACTAGGGTTTTCAACAACTTTAGAGGCATTTTTAACAAGGCTATAGAAACAGGTAAGGGGTTATTTTTATGTTTTTGGGAAGCACTTCAAATGTTGTTTAAATTTGGAATTCGTTGTTGAAAAATACTCTGTTTTGACACCCTCAATTTTCACCGTGGTATTGAATACTGAGGGAAACTGGGACATATCTTATTTGAATTTTTCCGCGGCTTTGGACCACAGTTTTTGGATTGTGATGGTGAATACCGTGGGTTCACATGATGATTTATAGTTTTAAATGATATTGATTCTAACATAGCCTATTTTTACACACATGCGCTCGAATTATAACCCAGTCTATTGTAGACTGATTCATTTGACTTTGGGTTATTTTGATATTGTTGGAACTTGACGATTTATGACGAACACTTGTTGTTGATAAATACTTTGAATGTGTTAATTTTGAAAGAACGAGTCTTTGAACGATCGATCAATTTATGGGAAAGATATTTGGCCCGTTTGGCCTGTACGAATGATATTGCGATTTGATTTGGTCTGATTGGCTGCGATGATAACTTGGATTTTTGAAAAGACCTCGAGGGGTACGTTTTGATGATTTTACCTGGCGAGGCTGGCGTGTATACTAACATCTATTCAAAAGTGGTTTGAGGTGAACTCAGTGAGGCGTTACACTCGTACGAGGGCAAGTTGGGATTGATATGAGATTTGATTGATTGATATGTGATTTGATTATGATTGGCCTGAAGGCCTGAATGCTGGGTCAGTTTCCTGTGTGCAGGATGCCTGGGGTCACCGGAGTGTCCTAGAAAATGCTCCGACAGGGTGTGCGCTAGGCATGCTATGTGTTGCATTTGCATGTATAGGTTAGATAGGTGTATGTCAGGATCATGCATCATTTGCACCTTAATTTCCATATTTATTTATTATTCATTTACCGCGTACTTATCTTGTGTTACCTGGTTGGCATTCTCTTGAAGTTAACAAAGGGGTACAGATTTCATTTATTTACTTATATGTTTCATAAGAGGCTTTTGCCTACAGGGATACCCTTTGCTCAGCTTTTGCTGACCCCCAAAGTGTTCACATTTTTCAAATATGTGTGCATGTGATTGTGATTTTGGTTAGCAAGATGATAGCTCGAGGTGATTGTGATTAGCACATGCGCCAAAAAGCCAGGTGTTTCGCCCCGAGTTGGGAATGCATGGGGGTCCCCGGAGTGTCTTTGAAAAGGCTCCAGCAGGTTACGCGCTAGACATGCTACGTGTTGTATTTGTATATATACGTTAGATAGGTGTATGTTAGGATCATGCATCATTTGCACTTTAAATTTTTTATTTGTCTATCCACTTATTTATGTGATGCTCTTGTGCCTAACTTAATGCCTGTTAGTGGTTTTGGTTATAATAAACTGTTGAAAAGGGTAAACTTATTTTTATGTTATAAATATTCTTTTACAAAGAGGTTTTCGCCTATGGGGAACCCCTTGCTCAGCTTTTGCTGACCCCTAAGTGTTTTACAATTTTAGGTGATCCTGATAGATGAGATTAGCAACATATGGGGTTTGGGTTCAACGAACTATTCTGTTACTATTATTAGCATAGGTTGTTGCCAGCTGTATTTGTATTTTGACTGTGTATCTTTGTGACGATTATGTTTTATGCGAGTTCTTTTTTCTTCATTCGAATGTTTAAGGTTTAGTTAACGATCAAACAGAATTATGTGGTTACCTGCTTTATACTGAGGATCCCAGACTAACTAGCCAGTAGTTTAGGCTAATCAGTACGGCATGGCACACTGGTGGAAAACCGGGGTGTTACAGGTGGTATGAGAACCTAGGGCTCGATTGAATTAAAATTTGTGTAGACATAGGAAGTGAGGTGTGTAGGGGTCAGGGTGCATACACATTTCTGTTTGTGCATTGTATTATCTGTATTGCAGTACTAACTCTGACGAGAGGTGAGCCAGTGATTGACTCTCATTTGACATTACCTTAGGATGACGCCTAAAGACGAGCGCGTAGTACGTGCGAGGGGACGCCCACAAAGATGTCCCACTCCACCACCGAAGTTACTCGAGGTGAACCAGTATGATATGGCCATTAAAGAGCCCAAGTTATCAGAAGAGGATGTACGGCCTCCGAGGAGAGGCAGGCGAAAGGGTTAGAGGGTGCATATACCCCTTGAGGCCCTGAGAGCGAATGTACCTAGGGGAGGAGATCCCTGGGAGTTCATGAGGAAGATGTGGCAGGCGCCAGAGACCATCAACGAAAAATATTGATTACGTAGATCGTACGGCATGACATCAGCCGCCCACATTTGCGGGTGAGTCAAATCCGGTTATCTTGCACGATTGGGCCTATCGTATGGGCCGTATTCTTACAGCGATTGGTTGTCTGGCAGACCAGTGAGTGCAGGTGGAATCATTCTACTTGGTTGGCAGAGCCTTACAGTGGTGGCGAGCACATGAAGCAGATCTGACAATGCAACCCGAGCACGAGTGGGATACGTTTGTCCAGGTGTTGGAAGACTTCTTCTACCCAGCCAGGATTCACGCTACGAAGCGAGAGCAGTTCCGGGTGTTGATGTAGACAAATGACAAGACAGTTATTGTATATTATCATCGTTATATTGAGTTGATGCGACATGGGATGGACCACATACCTACTGGTGTTGGAAGACTTCTTCTACCCAGCATGCACTTTTTTTCTGAGCAGGCCAATAGCGATTCTCGACAATTCTTTGAGAGCCGACGATGGGGCAGGAAGGAACAATCTTCTCGTGGTACTGAGAGACAGGGAGCTAATAGGGGACTAAGTTCGAGATAGACTGCGAGACGCAGCGATGAGGGGTGCGGGGGAGGTCAATAGTGAGGTGATGTTAGTCGGGAGAGGGACTCGAGGATGCACCGTTTTGAGTGCCTACAGCCGAGACATAAGAGAGTTGAGTGTCCGACCCTACGTGCTGCGCAGGGTTGGGTCGAGGTCAGCCGGCCAGAGTACTTCACCAGTAGAAAGGGATCCGTTGCAGTGCTTTTACTGTTGGGAGATGGGGCATCAGAGTCAGGATTACCTAAGTTTACGCCGAATCGAGAGCAGAACCAGATTCGAGGCAGAGGGACGACTACTAGAGACCAGGGTCTGACTAGTGGTAGAGGAGCACGACTGAATGTGATCGGTAGGGAGGAGGTGGAACAACGTTCAGATGTATTAGCAGGTACCTTTATCGTTGTGACATATCCTGCTTTCGTTTTGTTTGATTCGGGGGCTTCCAGTTCATTTATTTTCCAAGCATTTCTGCACTATACATCGGTCAGGGCCATTATTAACCCATTGCTTATCAGTATCCATGTCGTCGGGTCATATGATTGATTGTCGTTATTGTTTACGGGGTATGAATGTGGTAATCAAGAATCACACGTTTTATGCTGATCTGAATGTGTTGTCCTTACGAGAGTTTGATGTGATATTGAGGATGGATTGGTTGTCCACGTATCGTGCACGGATTGATTGTGGTATCCCTCGAATATCTTTTCGAGATCGAGGTACTTATATTTCTCACCACTGTGTTTTGATTCCGCCTTCTATACGTGTTATGCCTACTGTTTCTTTCGTAACTTTAGTTAGGAAGGGATATCCTGTATATATATGTGATGTGATTGACATATAGAAGGGAGATAGTGGGGTTAGCTCTATTCCTGTCGTTTCTGAGTTCCCTGATGTTTTTCCTGAGGAAATTCCTGGGATTTATCCCCCTCAAGAGATTGATTTTACCATCGATTTGGTGCCGGATGCTCGACCGGTATCGAAGGTTCCTTATATCGTATGGCTCCAGTGGAGTTGAGGGAGCTGCATACGCAGTTGCAGGAGTTGCTGGCAAAGGGATACATTCAGTTGTGTACTTCGCCGTGGGGAGCACCAATTCTTTTCGTACGTAAAAAGGATGGTAGCCTGTGAATTTGCATCAACTATAGAGGGTTGAACTAGCTCACAGTGAAGAACCGTTATCCGCTACCTCGCATTGAGGATCTTTTTGACCAATTACGTGGCACGACAGTATTTTCTAAGATTGATTTACATTCCGGCTATCACCATATTCGTATCATTGTGGCCGATCGTTCTATTACTGCTTTTCGTACTCGTTATGGTCATTTTTAGTTTATGATGATGTTGTTTGGTCCTACAAATGCTTTTGCGGTCTTTGTGGATCTGATGCACCAAGTCTTTTGTCCTCTTCTTGATCGGTGTTCCATGGTGTTCATTGATGATATTTTGGTTTATTCTGCCACTCCTCTGGCCATCGAGGGTCATTTGCATACTGTATTGACTACTCTACGAAAGCATCAGCTTTATGCGAAACTCTCAAAATGAAATTTCTGGCTTGATCGAGTTTCTTTCCTAGGACACATTATTTCCGCTGAGGGTGTAGTTGTCGATGTGACGAAGGTGGAGGCTGTAGTGAGTTGGGAGTCTCTGAAGGATGTGTCCGAGGTGCGTAGTTTTCTTGGCGTAGTTGGTTATTATCGTCATTTTATCCATCGTTTCTCTTGTATTGATAGGCCGATGACGCAACTGCTTAGAAATGATGTGAGATTTAGATGGATGGATGAGTGTGAGATGGCGTTTCAAGAATTAAAAAAGAACCTGACCGAGGCACCGGTTCTAGTACTTCCAGACGACTTAGGAGTGTTTTATGTTCATCCTGATGCGTCGCAGCAAGGGCTGGGATGTGTATTGTTGCAGAAGGGGCACGTGATAGCTTATGCATCTAGACAGTTGAAGCCCAAGGAACTGAATTACCCTGTACATGATTTGAAGATAGCGGCAGTGATACACGCGTTGAAGATTTGGATACATTACTTATGCAAGTCAAGGTGCTGAGTTTACATAGATCATAATTACTTAAAATACATTTTTACCCAGCAGGAGTTGGATAAGAGACAGAGGAGATGGTTGAAGTTGATCGCTGACAACGATTTAGAGATTCAGTACCAGGAGAATAAGGTGAACCTAGTAGTAGGTGCCCTGAGTCAGAAGAGACCTGACTAAAGACCATGATAGTATCTTCACAGATATATTCAGAGTTGCAACGGTTGGAGATAGAGATTTTTCCACACGAGGAGACACGACAAGGGTTGAACACGATGACAGCTGTACCTTCACTATTAGAGAATATTGTTGCATGTCAGAGGCAGGATTCTCGTATTCAGGAGATATGGCAGAGGGTTGAGTCGGGTCAGATACGAGCCTTTCGGATAAACAATGCTGGGGTTGTTCGGATGGGCGACTAATATTGCATTTCGAAGGATCCGCCTGAGTTGAGGACTTGTATTATGAGCGAGGAGCATACAACGACTTTTTCTATTAATCCAGCGGTGACCAAGATGTATAAGGATGAGAGACAAATGTTCTGGTGCCCTAGGATGAGGAGAAAGATAACAGAGTTTATAGTACAGTGTGCGAGATGCTAGTAGGTGAAGATCGAGCACATGAGACTGATGGATTTACTTTAGTCATTGGAGATACCCACGTGAAAATGGGAATCGATAGTCATGGACTTTGTGACTAGACTACTCCTTACTTGACGTAGTTGTGACACTATTTGGGTAGTTGTTGACCGATTGATGAAAAACGTTGTTTTCATTTCGATTAAGCTGACGTGGTCTATGGGGCAGTTGACCCAGGCTTACATTTGTCACGTAGTGACTCGATTTGGGATCCCTCGTGATATCGTATCCGACAGAGATTCTAGATTTCTATCTCGATTTAATGTTGTGGCTACTCCATTTGTTGTGCGACTCAAGAGTCCTGATTGTGTAAATGATGATCGAGAATAAAATGGAGGATGGCGACAATAATTGGACTAGATTGGAATTTGGAGGTAATTTCTTCACTATCTTCTTCCCGGACTGGAAAACCTCCATGGGGCCTCAAAGCCCATTGGAACGCAGTATTTGGCCGCAGTTTTGCGGATTCCAGGGAGGAATACCGCGGTTTGCATATGGTGGTAGCCCACAGATAGTTTTGGACATTCCTAGTTTGATGGTCTCATTTAATCATTTTTTTGATTTCTTCACAAGGCGGTAAGTTCTGGAGTTTGAATAAGCTAGTAGGTGGAGTTGAAGAAACAAGGTGGTGGGGTGTCTACCTTGAGGCTGAATTTACACAAGAAAGGGGGAGGATTTGAAACGAGTTGTCTTAAGGTAAATTATTGCCCATGTTTAGTACTTCAATACCGCGGTTTGGATTTCTTTGTTGAGGTTTCCCTTTATGGTGAAAAACGAACTAAAAGTTGGTTGGAATTTCTGTGAATTCTTTGTGACACTTTGAGTGGCCATCTTGTGGGTTGATTTTCGATGGGTATACATTTGGAATTTGAGGTTGAAGTCTTCCGGTAAGTTATTCTTCGTAGTGCATAGTTTCTAGAGGTAATTTTAGATTTTAATTTGGCCAAGTATCTTGACTTGTAGAGACTGTGAAAGTTGGTTGCTTCAAACAGGTGAATTAGGATTTTTAACAACTTGGGGGTGTTTTCAACAAGGCTATTGAATCAGGAAAGAGGTGGTTTTTACATTTTTGGAACCCTTATATGTTGTTTAAATATGGAAACTTTTATTGAATTTGGCACTGTTTTGTTGGCCCCCGTGGTATTGGATACCGAGGGAAACTGGATTGGTTCTGGTTCAGCTTTGTCCGTGGTTTTGGACCGGAATGGGCATCACGGAACTCAATAACACAGACCTGGAAGTGATGTTGTGGTATGTTATGAGCTTAGTTTTGACATAGCTTGTTTTTATGCATGTGTGCTCGAATTTTAACCTAGATTGCTATAGAATGATATCATCTGATGTTGAAACTGTGTTGAGACGCTGCGGGTATTTTGACGGACTCTGACTATGATATTTTATTAATAAATGTGTTTTTGAAAGCATTGATTTCGAAAGAATAATTGTTCAAATGATTGACTGGGTTACTAATACTGTATTTGGCCTGATTGGCTCGTTTGGGCGAGGCCTTGTGTAATGGGTTGTTACGATATTTGAGACGTTGGTATTAGCTGACTAAGAATGTGGTTTTACTCGAGAAAAACCTCTGGGAAAATATTTTTTCTTCGGCTATTTTACTTAATTGCTGATGAACTTACTGATATTACTGACACACGAATTTTCATAAAAAACCCCCAGAGTGGTTTTGAGGATATGTGTCGCATGAACACTAACTTATATGCATATGTGATTTGGCCCGTGTGGTGGGCACGTGGTCAATGTGCATGATCGGGCTCGTGTAGTCGACACATGGTTCCTGTGAGGATACCCCGGTCTTTCTGGGAAAGGCTTTAGGCTGGCCAAATTAACGATGTCCCTCTATGGTGATGCGCGCTAGGCATACTGTGTGTTGCATTTAGGATATATATGTGTATGTTAGGATTTATGTATCATGAGCATTGCATCATTTATCAACTGTTAATTGAACACCTGGTAAAGGATGAGTGAGTCAATTAACGGTGTTGCTTTATATATATATATATATATATATATATATATATATTCTATCAGTTATTGTTATTTCTTGTTTTGGGGGATCCCTTGCTCAGCTATTGCTGACCCATGTTGCTATTTTTATATATTCCAGGTACTGAGCAGAAGCAGATATAGGCATATGGGCTGGGCAAGAGAACTGTAGATCATGTTTGTATTATAGAGTTGTTATCTTTTAACTGTCTTATGTATATCTAGTATTATTATTATTATTGGGTAGTGGGAATGCGATGTTTTATATACGTTTGGCATGTACTTGACAATATGAAATCAAGTTCTGTACAGTTTGTGTGTTAATGATTTTTCTTACTCAAAATTTTAATTAATTAAGAATTGTGAACCTTACGTGTTATGCATATTTACGTGGTTTGAGTTATACCTGCCTTATACTGGTGAGCCTAAATTAACTGGTCACTAGTTTAGATTAGCCAGTGTGGCATGGCACATCCACTAGACATGTGGGGGCGTTACATTGTGGTCCCTAATCGAGATGGGATGCGCAAGAGGAATGGTCTATATGTCACATGGAAAACACAATTGGAAAGGTTTGAATGATCCTGCCTTTTTGGTCTAATTGGAGTACGTCGTGAGAACATGATGTTGGTTAGGTGTTACCCATGTCCATGATTTTCCTCCCAATGCCAATTGGAACGAACATAGGAAGTTGTGCTATAAAAGAGAATTTGGCGTGGGTACTGCAATGAGAGAAATGTGCTCTTGGATGAGAAATGTGGACGATATCAACTTTTGCATCAATTAATTGTACCATTGGCATGAGACAAATGATTTAGTTGATGGTAAAATTAATTAATGTGGTAATTAATTTATATCTTGAAAATATATATTAAATAATCATAATTTATTATGATGGTAATTAATTTAACTTCCTCTGTTTCAAATAACTAATACAGAGTAGTGTAATACAATACTCTTGTAGCAGTTATTTTAAAATGGAAGTAAGTACATATTAATTAAATTATGCTGGGGGAATAATATAAATGGATTAAATTATTTAGGGCACTAGATATTTAATTAATTGGTGAGCGAGTAAAATAAATAAGTTGAGTATTCCATGGCTATGAAATTGCTCATTTATTTATGTAGAAAAAATTCAGTGATTTAAAAATGATGTTAGATTTATTTATGCAACGATTGAATTGTCCACGGAAAAATAATTCACATATCATTTGGACAAAGATATTTAATTGACGAAGAAATATTTGCACACCAAGATGATGACACTTGGTAAGTATCTAATTATCATACGATAACAAATAATAGGGTTACGAAAATTAGTAATTATGGTAAGTTTGTTTTAATTGGTTATTACCTTAATTAACTAATTCATTGCATCTATATATTTGTTTGTTCCCTACAAAAGTTGATTATGCAAGAAAAGATTTTCGGCACACCCCAAGCCACCATTGGTTGCCCTTCTCCTCTCTCTAGATTTCCTAAATCCTATTCTCCCCTCCTCACCACCAAAAAATATTTTTGGCACAAATATTAGAGTCCTTTGCGAGATTTTTGAGATCTTTCAAAATCATGAAACTTTTGAACATTTCGACATTCTTGACTGAAGTTCAAAAATTTTTCTAAGAATGAGAAATTTTTCTAGGATTTTGCTATCTTTTATCTTTTGATCCTCAAATTTTATTTTTCATCATTTGTAGCCTTATTACTTGTGAAGTTATAAGGATCAATCTGTACAGGCCTACAAAAAAATTTCTGATTCGATTTTAGGCTACCTTTTCCGATTTGAGAAGTATGGGGCATTACAACCAATTTGGGTGATCACAATCCTAAGTTTAATTAACTTAGTTGGATTGACAATCTGGGCAATCTAAACCTTTGTTGTTGTCAAGTCACCAAATCTAGGTGATCTCAATCGTTTATGAGAGGCGAGTTCATGATGGTCCAAAGCTCACCATAGAAAAATCCTCACTATTCTAAAATATCGATATACCACTATAAGGAGCTACCACTTCATGTGAATATGAGTGTTAGGCTCGAATAGCTAGATGACACCCTCAACTCACCCAATTAGATGCCGACAAAACATTCAATTGTGCGCCCTTCTGATTTTAAAGGTAGTTCAGTTTATTTTGTTTTACGTATTTTCTAATATTACCTAATCCACACTACTTGTGTATTAGGCTTGAAAGAATAGACTACCCGTCTATATTCTCACACAATTATGTAATCTCAAAATGTGTGCAAATGCAAGTATAAATTAAGGTGGCATTAAATATCTTTATATCTCACCGAAGGAAATTATCTAGGTTTGTATAGATCTCATAGTAAAAATACACTAATAAAATGTTCTGATAGTAAAATTATACTGATTAAATGAATTTACAACATAACAGTTGAAAATAGGCCAAGAACATTGTTCTAGGGGTAAAAAAGTAATTACATCAAAATATGCAATTTCTTATGTAAGACTTCAGTTATTAAGTGTTGTCGCGGACTTCAAGTCTGCAAAAGTATCTCACTTAGTTTGCTACTTCACCAAAATCTTATTTTAAGTCAAACACTAGTCAATGTGTAGGCAATGATGTTGTGCATAACATTACTGTTATGATGTGCATGACATTTTATCATTTATGTTTTTAGGTACTTCTGCACGTTAATTAATTACCTTCATTTACCGTTATTTGTTACTACTTTGCCTTAGCTCTTTGCACATCTTGGGTTGACCTTACGTGTTTTTCTTGTCTCTTGCTTGGGAAATCATGTTATGATCCATTCGATGTTTTTTTGCCTAAATGGGGAGCAAAAGTACGCCCAAATGGATAAGCTACTTGACCTTGGGGACTTTTGGGGACTTGAAATAAGATATCACCGTTTTTCTTCATTAGCCTCACATGAATTAAGATTTACTGTTTTACTTGTATGTTCGACTTGTTGATCGAGATTATGTATCTGCTTGTTTGCAAATTTTGACCTTAGGGCTTGTTTGAATTAAATCCGACAGTATGGCCTCGATGCTATTATGGATTGGTTATTCTATTGTTTTCAATTATGTGAGAGAGAAGTTTCTATTTATGAGTAGGTTTGTATCGTTGTATTTGTATTTTCATTTTGTTGTTTTGTAGCCAAATGAGACTTAATTCTATTTCCATCAATGCATGAAAGACTTAATTAATCAAGAAAAACTTTATTATGCTCTTTTATGCAAGTATACAACCTTGTGCTTGAAAATATAAACTAACTGGCTACTAATTTAGGCTAGCTTGTACGGCGGTTACAATCCCATTTAAATAAAAAAAAAAGGAAGCATTACAATTATACATGTTCATTTTGATCAAATTTTCATAATAAAAAATATAGCTGTCATTTTTAAATTTCTTTGTCCATTATTATTATCTAATTTCTAACCAAAATTTCAAATTTTGGCCTCATTTCCTCTTGCAAACTTCAGACATTTCTCTCTTGGAGAGAAGAGAAAATAGATGGAGTGGTGGAAATAAGGGTTTCAGAGACGGCAGAATATAAATTGTTGATGAATCGAAGCAATCGAAGACAAACAAATGTGGATCGCTGACGAGGGATTTGAGGGCTATTTTGGTGGTGATTCGGAGAGATACAAAAGATTGGAAGATTGTCTAAATCCATTTGGGTGTGCTTAGAATCGCGTCGATTAGGCGAGGGCTTAAGTTTTCTTGCAAATACATGGTGTTTGGTCTTTGCATATTTTTGTCACTGACTGACCATTTCTGGATGTATGTGGCGATTTGATGATGGTATGATTTCGCAAGCGCACGAATCAGAAATAGTATAGCCTTAGTTTATCCTCTTTTTACTGGTGAGTTTTAGGTCAATCTCAGGGAACGATGAGTGAGTGCTAACCAATTAGCGAATGAAATGCACAAATTACTTGCCATAACTGATCACCAAGAAACGTTCGTCTTAACTAATGGAAACTGATGCAATGAGTAACAAATGTAGAATGAGAGATGCAGAACATATTAGAGGTAGCGAGCAATTTAAAAGGCGAAGTGGTATTTGAAGTTTAGCGAGGGTCCTTGGAAATGGGATAGCGAATGCCAACCTCGCTAGTTTCCTCTAAGCTTTCGCTTGAGGCTCCACACGGTTAGTGCAGGAGTTGTGGTCCTGAATGCGACAAGTTTGGTGAGAGCTTATCTCTCTATGAGATAGGTGATTGCTCTTATCTGTAAAACAGATATTTCAGCTGTTTTGTTCTAGATGTCTCTGTGAACTACATTAATAAATGAGCATTATCCCAAGAGAGTGTAAAACATTCATGTACACAAACATTCCACCCTTTTTCAAGTACCACTCAAACACTTCGGGAACTACTCTTTAAAATATCTAGCCACTCATATTGAATGCAGGAATTGCGGCACAATGACTTCATATTAAAATGAAACTGTTAGAAATGAATGCAACA